>CM056494.1:0-177319 GCA_029783415.1 Anisodus acutangulus | reverse complement strand
CCTCGCTAAATAAAACCAAAGTTCCACTACAACCAAGGAAAGACACAGGTGGGTAGGTAGAGAATACCTACAGGCGGGAGACAACTCTCTCTAAGGAACTCGGCAAAATAGCCCCGTAACTTCGGGAGAAGGGGTGCCTCCTCACAAAGGGGGTCGCAGACAGAAATATCCTCTATCTATTAGCATACCCGTACCGACAGTTAGACTAGCACTCTCTCCCCATCCAGTTGCAGTGGCAGTTGAAATTGAAGTGAAGTCCTTCTACAAGGGAGTTTTGCTCCAAGGCCCCGCGAGTAGTCGAACAAATGAGAGGTTGTCGACGAAGGGGTCAAAGGTTGCGCTTGCGAGGTTGTCTATGTCTACTTAGTTAGATTTTTCAGGCAGAAGTCATCTGCGACTTCAACTTTTAATTCCTTTCCGTTTTATCTTGTAAATTTGTAAAGAAATAAATTTGTATATTTATATATAATATATATACAATACATTTTGGTCATTGACCATCATAAATTATATTATATATATAACTTATGAAAATTTAAACCTTTGTGTTCTTTAGATTTTAGCTGCATTTACTTTTCAAAGTTTTCCGTTTTGCTAAAGTGTTGTTACTAGCGTCGGACGACATAATTTCTGACATTCGAAAACAAATGGCTCCACAGACTTTTGTGTCTATTTGAAGCTGTAACAAAAAACATCAATTCCCACAATTCAGCATCTTTTTTCTTTTTTCTCTGAAGGGAAAAGTCCCGAAGTCGAAATCTCCATCTGTATCAAAGGTTTTTTAGTCAGGTGTGATATAAATTGAGGGATATGCGTGAGTGACAGTCCTGCAAGGAAAATGACCAACAGAACACGAACCCAGCAACATCCCTTGCAATATTTCAGCAAAGATGTCACCACACGGATTCGAACCCGCAACATCGGAGTGGATCTCTTCTCTAATGGTAGTCTAAATCAATAAAGTAGTTATATCACAAACTTCCCTTAGGACCATAATCTGCAGATGTGAAAACGCCTCACGCACTATATCGATTCATCACCAAAGATGAGCTATGCCTATGTGGCCCTCCTTTTTTATTTTCATTTCCAAAGAAAAATAAAGTCTTGACTCACATATTTCAAATTTTCACTTGAACTTCCAATATTTGTGCTCCTATCGAAGATGGTAGTTGGTATGTAATGTCCAAAAAAAAAAACTGATAACTATATACTGACTGGGTGGTTTCGCCATCAATATTTAGCAGCTTCATTCCATGTTGAACATGGCAATTCGGCCCAGTTCGCCATGTATGGAAGAGGAGGATTATGAAACAGTTTTGGGGGTATTTATGTAGGCGTGTAATAACAACTAAGGACAGTATGTTCCTTTATTGACAAGGATTTGGATTATCATGACCCAAAAGAAAAAGGATTTGGATCACCAGTGACAAGCCCAATATTTTTGGACTTTCTTTGGACTTTAGTCATAAGAACTGAACTTAAAGTTTCGAAGGCAATGGAAAAGATTTTCAAGCGGGTCTTTGTGCATTTTCAAGCTAAAGATATTTTTGTTCAATTTTATTTACATGTAAAAAATGGTTATTTTCAACTATTTTTGATCTCAAGTCTTTGTCTTGATTTTTACATAGTTAACGATTTTTTTTTTAATATGTTGTGATACTTCGTACCATTAAATTTTGTAGAATTTTGGATTCGTAAAACGATAATATCATTTACCTAGAATTTTACATGTAAGTAACCACGTTAATTTTCCCCACTATGAGGACTTTTTAGTCATTTTTTAGTTAAGTGATTTTTGTATTACACTGATGATAGTTGAGTGACCTTCGGAGAAATCAACTCTCTCCTGGAGCAAGCACTACTAATTAGACAGTCAGCTATTAATTATTCTGTTATGTTGGATGACTCGTTAGCTGAAGGACTAAAATCAGGAGAAATACAACGAAAATAGCAGTAAATCAATGACCAAAATCCCTATTTTTCCATTTTAAAAATAAATTTCGCGGAATTTGAACTATAAAGACGAAGATAAAATTTGATCAGTTTTGTTTCCTTGACCACTATCTACTACATGAAAATCCATCTCAGTTGAACAAATCACCAGTAGTACTCTTGTAGTCTTGTTATATTACATACATGTAAACACGAACTCCTCATGCTTCCTGGAGTAGAGGGTACATTGTTTTATGAATTTCATGCTCACGAGACATAACTGCTCCATTTACGCGAACTTGGTCCCAGAAATCCATTCGCAGTGATTTGAACTGATAGCGCTGCAGTAAAATATAACATGTGAATAGTGATAGAATTCATGAAAGTCTTTTATTCATAACATGAATTCTTACAAAGCAATAACAAGATAATAAAATAATATTATTCTTGAGAGCTAAAAGTGCAAGTAAAAGAAAAGCAAGTAAAGCCCTTTATATAGGGTCTATTACATGGGATACAAATATGTTTTTCCAATGTGGGACAAAAGAAGCAAATGCTAATATCTCCTCTCAAACTCGCGATGGTGTAGACAGAAGCATCGAGAGTTTGCCAAGAAAGAACCGGTGACGCTTTAAGGTATGCGCCTTTGTGAAGAAATCTGCAAGTTGCATGAAGATGAGACAAATGGCAAGGATAGAGTCTTATTTCTTGAAGATGATATCGAATAATATGACAATCAATCTCAATATGCTTGGTAATGCTCATGAAAGATTGTGTTGTGCGCAATCTGAATAGAACTCTTATTATCACAATACATCGGTGTTGGTGAAGAGAGACAGACACCCATATCAACCAATAACCGACGTAACCATACAATCTCACACGTAGTAGAAGCCATAGCACGATACTCTGCCTCAGTTGAAGAGCGAGAAACCACATCTTGTTTCTTACTTTTCCATGAGATGAGTGAATCTCCTAAAAATACACAATAACCAGTAGTTGATTTCCGATCAGTTAGGTCACCAGCCCAATCTGCATCAGAAAATGCACGAAGCTCCAAGGATGAGGTCGATGGAAATAAGAGACTCTGATAAATCGTTTCTCGAAGATAGCGAAGAATACACATAACTGCAGCCCAATGTACAGATGTAGGAGAGCAAACAAACTGACTGACAATGTGAACAGCATATGCAATGTCAGGGCGAGTAACGGTGAGGTACACCAGACTCCCTACAACTGAACGATATAAAGTGGGATCAGGAAGAGGATCCCCGTCAGTAGGTGTATATCGAACATTAACCTCAAGAGGAGAGTCAACTATACGAGTATCTGTGAGACGGGCCCGCTCAAGAATATCTGCAGTGTACTTAGATTGAGAGAGAAGATATCCCTTCTCAGAATAAACTACCTCAATGCCTAAAAAGTAACGTAGATGACCTAAATCTTTCATCTCAAAACGGCGAGATAAAGTAGATTTTAGGTTTGCAATACCATCAATATCATCACCTGTAATGATCATGTCATCAACATACAACAAAAGCAAAATACAACTGCAGGGGATGATTTAACAAATAACGCTAATCATGAAAGTCGGAAATAAACCCAAGAGATGATACTACGGTGGAGAACTTGTCGAACCAAGCTCTTGGAGCTTGTTTGAGACCATACTGAGCTTTCTTAAGCCTGCACACTTGTCTGGACTATGTGAAACACCAGGTGGAGGGACCATGTAGATTTCTTCTTGAAGATCCCCATTTAAAAAAGCATTTTTAACATCCATTTGTGAAATATGCCAATGACGAACAGAGGCCACTGCAATAAGAACCCGGACAGATGTCATCTTTGCAACGGGTGCAAAAGTCTCTTCATAATCCATACTATATTCTTGAGCAAAACCCTTTGCAACCAAACGAGATTTATATCGCTCAATAGAACCATCAGACTTTGTCTTAATCTTGTACACCCATCGAGAACCAATAGTTTTCTTACCAGTCGGTAGAGAAACCAAATCCCAAGTACCGCTTTGTTCAAAGCAGCCAGTTCCTCATTCATAGCCTCTTGCCAAAGAGGATCACGAGCTGCCTCAGAGTAGGATGTAGGCTCATAGAGAGAATTAATAGAAACTAGAAAGGAAGCGAATGATGGAGCATAGCAAGAATAATCAAAATCGGATACCTGAGTAGATCGCATAGTGCGTTTAGGATAGAGAGGTGGATCTGGATCTGCAACCACAAGAGGTTACGAAATAGGCGTAAGAGGGCCGAGTATCAATATCATGGGACTCGCTGAAGATCGAGAAGGAACAGATGATATAGATGTAGAATCGATGGACAATCAAAGCATCAAAGGGATCAATATCAATAAGGTCGATTTTGTCATACCATGTGAGGTAGGTGGGATGGAAAAGAAAGGAACATGCTCAATAAAGGAAACATTATGAGACACATACAATTTTCCGTAAATGGATCATGACAACGATAACCTTTCTACGCCCAACCCCATATCCAAGAAAAACACAAATGGCGACACGAGAAGATAACTTAGTACACTCTGCATGTGGGCGTAGAACAAAACATGTAGAACCAAAAACTCTCAAATGGGAATATAGTGGGGTGTGACCAAATAGTCTAGCATACGGAGAAATCCCAGAATTATGAGAGGTAGGGATCCTATTAATAAGATAAACAGATGTAAGGACAGCTTCTCCCCAAAATTCACTAGGTACACTAGCGGACAAAAGCATGGATCTAGCTGTCTCAACAATATGCCTATGTTTTCTCTCGGCTACCCCATTTTGTTGTGGTGTATCAGTACAAGAAGACTGATGTATTGTACCATCAGCTTTGAAAATACCAGAAAGATCCCCACTAGTATATTCACCTCCTAAATCAGCCCGAAAACATTTAATAATGGCAGAATGTTGAGTTTTCACATAGGCTTGAAACTCAACATAAGTATGAACAAAATCAGAGCGTCTTTTCAACAAATAAACCCAACAATGACGAGTATAATCATCAATAAAGGAAACATAATATCTGGAGCCACCCTTAGTAGGGATAGGTGCTGGCCCCCAAACATCTGAATGAACTAGATCAAATGGTCGAGAAAAAGTAGAAGTACTAAGATTAAAAGGCAAAGCAGAAAATTTTCCAAGTTTACATCCACTACAATCGAAATATCATCGGATTGTAAATCACCAAGAACACCAAGATTACACATAAACGCAAAGTAGAACCTGATACATGACCAAGTCTAGAGTGCCACAAATAAAACTTCAAGAGGAATGTGTTAAATGAAAAGAAGACAGATTAACAGGCATAGTTCTTTGCATGAGTAGGAAGATGCACTCATCCAAAACATATAGACCTCTCCCTTTCTACGCCTGTCCCAATCACTCTCTTGGATTTTAGATCCTGCACATAACAAGAATTAGGGAAGAGTCCAATAAAACATCCAGAGTCACATATTTGACCAAAGAAGCAAGATTTATATGTAATTTTGGAATGCAATAAACATCGTAATGATATAGTGGATGTATGAATGGTGCCAATGCTGTCAATGGCATAGGTGTGCCATCGTGATCACAATGTAAGTGGAAGAGTCGAAGACATAGATACAAAGGCGGAAGAATCAGAGACATATGATTTCCGACTCGAGTCCAAGATCCAAGAAGCGAAATGATACCGAACCAATAGATGGTGATGAGCCGGAAGGAACAGAAAGAGCATAAGATCGAGAATTTTGTTGAAGCTGTTGGAAGGCGAGGAACTTACGAAATTGGTCGACTCTGAGAATCGATCTTGTGACTCACAGAGGCTCCTGCCGGGTGATCAAGAGAGGCACAAAGGCGACTGAGTCGGTGGATACAAGTTCTGGAATTGACCCCCAGAATATGGCTTCTGTTGAGAAGACTTCTGTCCTTGTCCCGAATGTGGAGGCTTAGAACCTGACGTCTTCCGTAGCTCAGGACATTGATTCTTCCAGTGTCCCGGTTTCTTACAATAATTACAATTACCTACGATAGATGTTCTATACTGGTGTGTAGGAGCTGCAAGGACCGGTGTAGACGAAGGAGCTGCCAGTACAAAAGTAGAAGCCTTATGTACCCCTTTTAGAGTCTTCAAACATGTTTCTTCAGCCATAAGTTCATTTACCACATCTTCAACAGATGGTAAGGGTTTGCGGTGCAATAAGCCTGAACGACAATTCTCAAATTCTGACCGAAGACCCATCAATAGCTGAACAAGACGATCTTCATCTCTGCATTTTATATAAGCATCGCATGCTTGCAATTCAGGAGATTCACATAGCTAATCGATCCCACAAAGTGGTCATTGCACGTAAATAATCTTGAATGCCCAAGTCTTTTGTACTAGTGCACGGATTTCATATTGTAACTGATATTTAACAGCAAAATTATTCTGCACAAACAATCTTGACAAATAATCCCAAATCTCTTTAGCAGTTTTGAACTTAGCCAATTGAACACCAATTCTTTGTTCAACAGAGTTATTAATCCAAGTAATAATCTTTGAATTATTGGTCTCCCAAGTCCTAAATAATTCATCAAAATTTTCATCTCCAATTTTAGGACATTTGGTTTTTCCAGACATATAATCCCAAAGCCCTTTTCCTTCGTAAAATTTACCATGACATAGCTCCAATAGGAATAATTTTTTCCATCTAACCTAACACCAATAGTTTGCAAAGAATCATCACCTCCAGCCATTATGAATTTTAAACAGAAAATCCCAAATAACAAGCAGCAATCCCAAATAACAAGCAGCAATCCCAAGCAACAAAATAAAATAAAAAAGGGCAGATCTCACCAATCAGATGCGGAAGCCAAAAAGACGAAACCCAGATGTGGAAGCCAAGATCAGAACGAGCACGAGCAGCCAAAACGAGCACGAGCTTCCAAAACAAGTCAAAATTTTTTTTTAACTGATACCAGGGGCGTGCTGCATACGAACCCCCAACTAACTCACCGCGAAGTTGAATCCGCGATCGAGCTAAAAATATTAACTTGTGCTCTTGGCTTTGATACCATGATAGAATTCATGAAAGTCTTTTATTCATAACATGAATTCTTACAAAGCAATAACAAGATAATAAAATAATATTATTCTTGAGAGCTAAAAGTGCAAGTAAAAGAAAAGCAAGTAAAGCCCTTTATATAGGGTATATTACATGGGATACAAATATGTTTTTCCAATGTGGGACAAAAGAAGCAAATGCTAATAAATAGATGGGAAGGAAATAGAACTTTGGATGATAAAATACACTGTTATCACATGCAGAAAACAAAAGATTACAAGAATGCATGTTAAAGAAAGCATAGCAATGCTCCAATCACTTCTTTCAAACTCTCAATTGGTGGAAACTGATAGAATATATGAAAATATATTCTTTTGATATCATTAGTGATCTTGTATATCTTTAATTATTGTAGTAATCTTTTGTTTTAGTTAGGTGTATATTCCGAAATTATAGCATAGGATGACTATTGTATATCATGTATATAAGCTAATTACATTAATGAAATCATCAAGGAATTATACTCTTTCATGGTATCCGAAGTCTAGGAAAAATTTTCCTCTCCCCCATCACACAAATTCCGCCGTGCCCTACCTCCCTTCCGCCGCCCAATATTTTTTTCTCCTCCTCTCAATCATGTCTAACACAAAAAATACCTTACATCCTGCTCTTGCAGTCTCCAACATCAAGAACAACATCCCTATCGTCCTTGAATGGAGAATGTCCAATATGAGACGTGGGCAGAACTTTTTAAAATTCACGCAAGGTCTCATAGAGTCCTCCATTACATCGTCAAACCGAAAAAAGGCAAGGAGAATGTGCCTTCCACCGATGATGAAATGGAATTATGGGCAACTCTTGATGCTACGGTCCTCCAATGGATTTATTCCACCATCTCTACGAACCTATTGCATACAATTATCGAACCCGACGCCACGACAATAGAAGCTTGGAATAGGTTGCGTGAAATATTCCAAGATAACAAAAATTCTCATGCCGTAACCCTTGAGCAAGAATTCTCTCACACAACTATGGAGGATTTTCCGAATGCATCCGCATATTGTCAAAGGCTCAAGGAATTGTCGAATCAACTCAAGAACGTCGAAGCGCCAATCACAAATGATCGTCTCATTATTCAAATGGCTGCGGGCCTCTCCTAGGCATATAATGGGGTTGGAACCATTCTTAGCCAAAGCAATCCTATCCCACCTTTCTACCAAGCACGTTCCATGCTCACTTTAGAAGAGGCGAGGTTGTCTAAAAAGGCCGCAATCGGAGCACATTCCGCCATGATGGCGGCCAAGTCCTTAGAAACCGATGACTCTCAATTATTCTCTGAAAATTATAGTCAAAACCGTAACAACGGTGGTGGCAAAAAAGGTCAAAACTGCAACAACGGTGGCAAAAACAGCGGCGGCGACAAGGGTGGCGGCTGCGGTGGCGGCAGTGGCAACGACCACCAGGGGTTCGGGCCACAACACCCTTGGCAGTAGCATTGGGCCAATAGGTAGTGGCCTTGGGGCTTGCCTTGGGCTAGTGGGTAGTGGCCCATCCCCATGCCCATGCCCATACCCATACCCAACACAGAATTGGGCCAGGCCCAACGGCAGGCAGCAACAGACAGCCCAATTTTGGCCTCGACAGTAACAAGCATGGCAGCAACCTGACCTGCTTGGGTCTTGGCCACAAAAGGCCTTCACTGCTGCGGGCCCAACAACCTCTCAGACCCACACGGATATTGAGGCAGCGATGCATACACTTGGGCTAAATCCTCCGGATGCGAATTGGTACATGGATACTTGTGCTACTTCTCATATGACATCCGTGCAAGGTAACCTCTCATCTTAGTTCAATTTGAGCAAAAATCATGGAATAATTATTGGTAATAGTTATTCAATTCCAATTCCAATTCGTGATTATGGTCACACAAATTTATCTCCCCAAAACACACATTTAGCCTTGAAAAGTGTCCTTCATGCTTCACAGTTAATTAAAAATTTGGCGTCTGTTAGAAAATTTACAACTGGTAACTCAGTTTCTGTTGAATTTGATCCATTTGGATTTTCTTGCAAGGATTTATGGACGGAGATACATCTAATGAGATGTGATAGTCGGGGAGAGCTCTATCCTATCACCACCACCATCACCATCACCACAAAACAAGATCTAATGAGATCCGTTTGCAGCTTTAGCACCTTCCTTATGGCATGTACGTTTGAGTCATCCGGGAGCGTGTGTTTTTTACTCCCTTAAAACAATAAATTTATTGAGTGCAATAACACTCGTAGTGCTAATGTTTGTCATTCTTGTCCGCTTGGGAAATATGTTAAATTTTCCTTTGCTGCCTCTAATTCTATTACTATGTTGTTTTTTGATATTATTCATAGTGATCTTTGGACGTCTCTCATTTTGAGCTCGTCGGACCACCGTTATTATGTTTTGTTGTTGGATGATTACTCTAATTTTTTGTGGACATTTCCGTTATCTAAAAAGTCTCAGGTTTACTCCACATTCCTATCATGTAGAGCATTCATCTGTACTCAATTTGAACGGAAGGTTAAGAATATTCAACGTGATAATGGAAGGGAATTTGATAATGGACCATTTCAGAAATTTTGTAAGGTTAATGGTATATCTTTTCGGTTCACATGTCCACACACGTCGTCACAAAATGGGAAAGCCGAGAGAAAAATCCGCCCCATTAATAATATTGTTCGTACATTACTAGCCCATGCATCATTACCACCTTCATTTTGACATCATGCATTACAAATGACAACTTACCTTCTCAACATACTCCCTAGCAAAGGATTATCCTACCACTCTCCACTCAAATTTTTTTTTATCAAAAAGACCCTTCGTATTCTCACCTTAGGGTATTTGGGTGTTTATGTTATCCTCTATTCCCCTCCACTACCATAAACAAACTTCAAGCCCGCTCTACCGCGTATGTCTTTTTGGGTTACCCATCTAATCATCGTGGTTACAAATTTTATGATTTATCCTCTAATAAGATCATAATTAGTCGCCATGTCATTTTCGATGAAACTCAATTTCCGTTTGCTAAGTTGCATAGTTCCACATCCCATTCATATGATTTTTTGGATGATTGACTCTTACCGTATGTGGTCCACCATTTGGTCCAGACCATACCACATCACATGGATGGTAAACGCGGTCGGGCCATTTGCCTGGCGGCCCAGCGACCTCGACTAGCGACTTTGGCGGCCAGTCCATTGCCTGCTGGCTCAACTCCTTTCAACCAGCACCCAGAACCTCGGCCCACCTTGCCAGGCCCAGCGGGTGGTAGCCCACTACTCTTCCAACTCGATTCCACTACATCGGAACTAGGCCAGCCCATGACTCCCACCCAAATCCATCCCACTTCGATTCCAGGACCAGTGCCCGTTACTCGCAGCCAACAGGATATTTTTAGACCAAAGCGACAATTTAATCTCAACTCTAATGGTACTAAATCCCCTCTACCACGTAATCTCGTGTCTGCCCTTCGTGACCCGAATTGGAAAATGGCTATAGATGATGAATATAATGCTCTTATTGAAAATAAGACGTGGGAGTTGGTGCCCCTTCCACATGGTGTTAATGTGATTCGTTCTATGCGGATTTTTACTCATAAAGAAAAATTTGATGGTTATTTTGAGAGGCAAAAGGCCCGTCTTGTAGGTGATGACAAAACTCAACAGGTTGGCGTGGATTGTGGAGATACATTTAGTCCGGTGGTCAAACCGATAACTATTTGCATTGTTCTCAGTCTAGCTTTCTTAAAAGCATGCCTCTCGTTTATCAACTGGACGTGAAAAATGTATTTTTACACGGAGAACTCAAGGAAACAGTATACATGCATCAACCTTTAGGTTTCAGGGACCCCGCTCATCCTAATCATGTGTGCTTGCTAAAGAAATCTTTGTATGGGCTGAAACAGGCTCCTCGGGCGTAGTACAAAAGATTTGCAGATTATGTGTCTACTCTTGGGTTTTCTCACAACAATTTTGATCATTCTCTCTTCATATATTGTCACGGTACTTGTATGGCCTACATTCTGTTATATGTGGATGATATTATATTGACTGCTTCTTCTGATGAACTCCGCAAGTCTATCATATCTCTTCTCAGTTCAGAATTTTCTATGAAAGACTTGGGGCCATTGAGTTATTTTCTGGGTATAGTTGTCACTCGTCATGCAGGTGGTCTATTTCTATCTCAGAGGAAGTATGCAGCAGATATCATTGAACAGACTGGAATGTCAGCTTGTAAGTCATCTCCTACTCTGGTTGACACTAAACCGAAGCTGAGTGCTACTTCTAGCACACCATATGAGGATCCCTCATACTATCGTAGTCTTGCGGGAGCTCTTCAATAACTCACATTTACGAGACCCTATATTACTTATGCAGTGCAACAAGTGTGTTTATTCATGCATGATCCGAGGGAAGAACACATGAACGCTCTCAAACGCATTGTGCGCTACATTCAGGGTACTCTTGATCATGGCTTACACCTATATCCATCATCGGTATCTACTCTCATTTCGTATACATATGTTGATTGGGGTAGATGTACAGATACCAGACGTTCCACATCTGGTTATTGTGTGTTTCTTGGTGATAACTTGTTCTCTTGGTCAGCTAAACGCCAGACTACTTTGTCGCGCTCTAGCGCGGAGGCCGAATATCAAGGGGTCGCCAATGTGGTGTCTGAGTCTTGTTGGTTGCTTAACCTCCTCTTAGAGCTTCGTTTTCCTATTCAGAAAGCTACATTGGTCTACTGCGATAATGTAGTGCGATATATCTCTCGGGGAATCCTGTACAAGATCAGCGTACTAAACATATCGAGATGGATATTCACTTTGTTCGCGAAAAGGTTGCTCGTGGACAAATACGTGTCTTGCATGTCCCTTCACGTTATCAGATTGCTGACATCTTTACTAAGGGTCTTCCCTTGATTCTGTTTGAAGATTTTCAGGACAGTTTCAACGTACGACAACCGCCCGCTACGACTGCGGGGGTGTGATAGAATATATTCTTTTGATATCATTAGTGATCTTGTATATCTTTAATTATTGTAGTAATCTTTTGTATTAGTTAGGTGTATATTTGATTTCCGTAATTATAGCCTAGGATGAAAAGCTAATTACATTAATGAAATCATCAAGAGATTATCCTCTTTCAAAAACATCATTGTTGTGGCAACAGTCTGGTTTTGACAATTAGAGAAAAGGCGATTAGAACTAAACTACCAATCAATGCCTGTGAAATGTATGCTTTTGACTGCAACAACAGTTCTAGTTTCCAGGACGGGGAGCAACTAGGAGTGTGAGACAGAGAGGTGGTATAGCCTGGATAGAAATGGGTAAATCTTCCAACTCTTAAATCTAAAATGTAGCTCCAATGATAAATCCAGTTATCCTCGCCCACCCCTAGTTATACTATTTTAACATTAAAGTTTACCAATAGTAGAGGTGTCCCCCAAGAAGGGAAAAAAAAAGAAACAATAAAGAAGAAATAGAACTAAAAAGGAGGTCAATTGAAGTGGAGCTGACATGTGAAACGCTGAAACGCAAACCAGTAAAAAGCCTGTTATAGCAGCTCATATATATAACTTTCAAATTAAAGCAAATCTTTGAGACGTATGAAATCAATAAGAACAGAGTAGCAATGGATGCAGAAGAAACTGAGATTAAAATGATCGAAGGTTACCTTCCCTTTCGATTCAAAATCAAAGATATGGTAGAAAGGATCCAATAGTATGACCTGATCTTCTTCTTTGATCTGTCAACAGTAGTAGTTTATAATTTTATAATGTGAGAATCTAAGGGTCTTATAATATGAAAATCTTAGGGGAAACTGAGCAACTGAAAATCAGCAACTGACTCAAACACGGATTTCTCATTACTCACTGCACACTTATCTACTCTCTGCTCTCTCGCAAACAAGAATATAGGTTTACTATAAAGTCAACTTTTCTTTGTCTTTTCTCTCTGTTTCCTTTAATGATGTATGTATTATCTCTTTATTCTGCATAAGCACAGGAAATGGGCTCTATGTCATGCTACAATCTTGTATAGCAGAATTTAAGGACGTCACAAATTCATCAACTTAACCAACAATCAGTTCGTGAATATAATGAGACTTTAGTGGGATACAAAGGGAAATCTTTTCTTATTCTAAATTTCTTATTGAATGGAACAAATACTGGAGGCAATCTGCCAAAACTTACTCTTCCAATTTACTGTACGTTATATTCTAAGTGTCACTCTACAGGTATTCAATAAGTATTACTATAAGTTTATGACTCCCCTAATAAGATTTTTCTTCCAAGAAGGGAAAGTAGAAGAGAAGATCACTGTCAGGTACTAGCTGGTTGCCTACTACCGTACTTAAAATGATACCAGTTTTTCGTCAGTTGAGATAAACGTGGTAGCATAGATTAAACCAAAGGTGTCACTTACTGCACTGCTGTGTACGCCATAAACAGTAATTACAAAACATGTGCCGTCAGAATCAAGGACAACATAGTATCTGCAGAAGAAGAGTAGAAGATGAGATAAAAAGAAATGATGATGCACTGTCACTTAAGTTTCACTTCCGAAGAGAATACTGGAAAGGAGAAAAGTGACAAATGAACTGCTGTAGATTCTTCTAACTCACATTGGCGTGAAATGGAAATCCGGATTCTTAACTGAAAACAGAACTTTTCCTGTGACTGCTTTTCCTTGATTAGGACCTTCATTTAGGCTTTCCACAGTAGCTTTTTCATATGTAGGATTCACTACAAGAAAGTATTTTGCCCAATTTAAGGATAACAAGCTTATTCCAATATCACGCTGTTTTTGAAAAATTATCTAAGACGCATATAAAGCTTACAAACAGCAGAAGCAAGTAATGATGCAAGCGAATCAGCAGTAGGAAGTGATGATGTTGGAGAAGGAAGCAGCTTAGCATCATCATTCAGATCCTGAAAGGCAGGATAAAGATATTTAATTACATCCTTCATAATCTCATGCATATTAGATGATACTAAAGGTGCATAGGGGTAGACATAAACAAACTCAAAATTTAATGCATTGTTGTTTCTCTTGCTTGAAAAAAATAAGTGAAAAGAAGAAACAATCAGAATGTAAACTTGAGGAAAACCCAGCAGAAATGTCAGTACATTGGGACTCATTCAGCTTATCAAGTGGATAAGACGGGCTCATTGATAGACATATCTAAGAAAAACTCCTTTGTCTTATGGATGTAATATACTCAGTGCATAAAGATTTTCTTGGAATTAGTGCCTTCAACATTTTTTAGTCCTTAATTGTTTTACTGTGTCTTAGTATATTTCTCCTTTCCCTTAGATTCTTTTTCTCCTATCTACCATTTAAGAACTTGTCAAAGGCAAAACTTGCAGATTCAAAGCCCCACTTGAAAGCATCTCAAAATACTATCATATAAACTGTTTTGTTGTATTAGGATGTGAAACACATCCACAGTATGTAATTCTGATGACGGAACCAGTGTTAAAGCATACTTGTGACAGGCAATGCGTGGATTATTAGTCATTATAATCCTTCAATAGGAAGATTTCTAACTGGGAGCTTCACTACTTCAGACTTTGAATAATCATTGATTTGTTATCTCATGGATTATGGCACCTTAACCAACTCTTTTAAACTGATATTATTTGCTGAGACTTAACATAATTTGCTTAAATTCTATCGCAGTCTACCATGAATTACTTGATGTCTCCCAACTGAACAAACAAAACATGACTAAAAATAATTTTATCAGAAATAACCACAATTAGATAAAATTACCTGAAGGAAAGAGACTATTCCATCAAGAATCTCATACAGATAAGATGCTTCCTCTTGAGCATTAGCATAAGTAAGACCAGGCTCCATCGAACTAGCAGCTTCAAATCCAGCAATGGCCGTTTCATAGTCCTCTAAGAACTTGTATGTCTATAGAACCAAACCAAATCTTAGTTTCACTAAACATTGCATTGAAATTGAGAAGGAAGAAAGTCCAAACAACATGATATAAGAAGACGTGAAATGTGGTGGTGAAGACAATAGATGCTTTCTTTGAAAGTCTCTAGTACTTTCAGACTAAGCATAAAATGCTCAAGGTGCAAAGGCAGAATGATAATTCAAGCGCAAAAGAAGTGTCATATAGGATTTAGTTCACTTTTTTTCTTTTTAATGGGCAATAGTCAATATTGCATTAAATCAAAGTGACTCTGGAAAGCCTTTTCTTACGTGCTTTCACGAACTTGCAGATATAGAATTCAATTCAGAACGAGAATCGGTTGATAGCCTTACCAGCGAGCAGTTGAAACACAGATGAATACTGCTCAGCATCCTTTCATCTTTCTTCTGAAAAAGAACAAAACAGTAGAGGAGGCTATGAGTTAAAAATGGTAGACCTGAAACTATAAAACAACCTTAAGAAGTTATGCAGTCAATAAATAAATATAGAGTTCATGACTGCAGAGTATTCCATGAGGAAAATGATAAAAGGGAGACAACGGAGTAGGCATATTGCCAGGGAGGTAAATGGCGAAACGAATACTCACAGCATTCTTGTATGTTTGTAATGACTGCAGAAGCATACTAACGTCCCAACATCCCGTGGCAAAATAGGAAGTGAGACATGAGTTTCCTAGGACATCTGCAAGGAAAAGATGAAAGCTGAGTTTGGTAATGGATAATCAATCTTGTGATTGACATAACAGGACACCAAAATACTGTGCTTATAAGTGAAACATAGCATGCAATTTGCAAGACAAGTACAAATTTTATGTTTATTTTAAAGGACCTATGCTAGTTTCTATATCCTTCAATTTTTCAGCCTTGTTCTAAAGTCATCTATCTGGTATTTCTAATTTAAGTAGAAAAAGGAGTCTTACACCATGATATTCCATCCTGGATATCGAGAGCAACTGCTTCCATGGCATGTTTGACAGATTCCCTAATGATTTCTTCTGGATTCTCAATCTCTGGTAATCAGAAATAACATTGAGAATAATGTTATTATAGATTCGAAATGCTACAAGTTCCAAATCAGGTTATTGCTTGATTTAAAACGGTTTACCTATTAAACCTTGACACTGTCTTCTTTCAATCACTGATAAATGAAGTAATGCTTGCTTATTTTTCTGATCCTGAACGAACATACGAAATACAAATATATATATCCTCATCGATCACAAGTTGTTGGTGGAATGAACGAACTAACAGCACAAAGTTCATTAATTAATAGGACCTACATACCAGCTCATAGCAAGACTTGAAGCAACTTTTAGCTTTATCAAGATCTCCTCTCTTCCAAATGCAAGTTCCTAGGTATATCCACGCATCCGCCATATTCGGATTCAACTTAATCTGTAACAGAAATCCACAGATAAACAAAGAAACAAAAATAGATTAAAAGAAATAGGTAGCGTGAAATAATTCTACTCACAGCCTCCGTCAGATGATCCTCTGCTAACTCATTATAATCAGGGGATATCTCCAGTATCTTTCCTTTCAAATAACAGTACATTGCTTCATCATCTTTTGATTGCCTCTTTTCTACTCCATGTAATAATGTCACCAATCGTGTTAAGACAAATTCATCTGAATATTTTTAAACTCAGAATTTAGTTAAAGAGATTTACCGATGGGGATTGCTTCGAGGATTTCAACAGCACGTTCTCTTTTGTCCCTCAGTATGTCGATTTCTACCTGATGGATTGGCAGGAAAAAGAGATACTCAAATTCATTGAATGAATCAACAACTTCAATCACTTCTGAAAACACGTTCATCTTCTCTTCGCTAGTACTGCTCATTTTCGTTGAAATGGTTGGAATGGAAGTTTCAGGACTCCAGTTCAATGCAAGAGCTGGGTAGTTATACGGTTATGAAAAGAGTTCACGCTCCACTCGCCTCAAATTTTTGGAAACTACAGATCTACCCTTGATATTTTCCGTTATGTTACTTTTACCCCTTGATGTTTCAAACACTTACTTAAAGAGGAGTAGTTTATTTCGAAGTGCAAGACTGGATTGTATCCAATCTTCTAATAATTATAGACTATTGGAATATGGTTACTTCTTATACTACTGCAATATTTATGTCTCTTACCAATCAAAATATTTTTTTATTTTAGTTGAAAATAATTATTAGAAGTGAATTCCTTTTAAACCGCCCAAGGTGGATGGTTTTTGTTAGTACTTTAAAAAGCGGGACGGGGTGTGAATTGTTTTACTTGATACAAGGCGATTAAAGAAGCTAATAACATAAAACAAAATATCTAGTACTCTTATGCAAACAATGCAATACTGCCAATGTTATTAAGAAATACAAATAAACTACAACGTCTTAATTTTGAAAGAATTTAAAATCACAATTTCTTAAAAAAATGTTATCACAGTACATATTTTACCTCCCAAATGTAAATAACCAATAAACTTTATGTCTAGTATAGTTCAAATTACTAGTACTATTTTATGAATAAGTACAAAATTGCTTTAAAACGGCAAAATAATAGATTTAAGAGATATATATTATGACATGTTGAAGACCAATAAAGCAAGTTAAGATATATAATGTGAATAATTTTAGAAGAAATGCAGATAATGTTCTCAATCATACTATGACTTATTATTTGAATTACACACAATCTTCATATCTATATGAATGACTAGAACTATTATTAGTCATGTTTAAGAAATTTTGAAGGCCAACGGTACTAGTATGATAATTTGACGGATAATTTTCATAAAAAAGTGTCATGTAAGCCCCACATTGAGCGTTAGACATGCTTATAAAACACAATTAGGTGCTTGGGGCGTAAAGTCTCATAGAATTTATTCCACAAATGTGCCTCAGGGCGTTTTGCTGGTGATTTGTCCAATGGAAAGTCCAGGGCAAGTCCCGTGAAAGCCTTTTAAAACATTGTTTTTTCTTACTAAATGCAAACTGATAAAGAAAAGAAAAAAAACTAAAGTAGAACTAACCAAAAGCTTCATGGGAAAAAAAACTTCAAGCGAATCAGTACATACCCTTAAATTTATGTATTATAATATAAAGTTTTTGTTACCAGCAAAGTGTTACTTATTAGTACTAGTTAATAAATTAGAAAAAAATTGTATTGGAAGTGAATTTGCTAAATGGAAGGGGAGACTCTGTTTATTCCAATAATTTTCACAATAACATATCATGATTACTGTATTATGATAATTTTATCAATGTTTACCTAAAATAATATTGAGATTATTTATTGAAACAAGATCTGTAACTGGAGTCCTGCCTTATAGTTCCAACAGGGAGTAAGAAAAAGAAATAGGAAAATTGCTGGGGCCTTAGTGTAATTTAGAAAGACTATAACTGCCTTTCATAACAGCTCTTCCCGCCCATCTCGCAAAACACTCTCTCTCTCTCTCTCTCTGGCACAAAGAACGATTTCACTCTCTCTCTCTACGGTGTGAAAGCTTTAAAAATGTAGCCTCGTGGTTTAGTGTTATTTTCAAGGGATTTGATTTTCCTTCTCTTGTTATAATTTCTTCATTGTTCTTTTTTCTTATTTCTTTCTTCTCTATTCCAATTTATTTGTTTAGTCTTGTACTCATTTTCAAAACTCTTGTTGATAACAGCAAACCAGTTAAAACCAATATGGTTAAAATAAACAATAACACCAAAATAAATTTAATAACGATAAACTCAATTGCAAATCACGGTAAATTTAATTAATAACCAACTGTATACACATGATCATCCGCTTTTTTTTCTTTCTGTTTTCTCTTATCTGTTGAGCTGTAAATATTCTCTAGTTTAAAAGGTGGATGGTATGTGTTAACACTTAAAAATACATTTAGTGTTTAGCCGAATCAAGTGGCAACCGAAGGTGGAAACCTCAAAATGAACGGACAATAAAATTTTAAGTCGATAACCGAACTGACTTGTAGCCGAATTTATTAGTCCTAGCCCTCAGCTAGAAAAGTTTCATCGGCTATTTCAGTAACCTGGTCGAGTCATAATTCTGAGGAACGACTGGGACCCACACATTTGTACGCCTCGAAGACCAAGTCAAAATACCTTCTAGATCCCAAGAAACGGAAACAAACCGTCAACAGTTAGAAGGAAGTGTCGCCGGCCGTGCGAGAGGAAATCAAGGAGCAAAATCGAAACCACCTCCTTATAGTTGGCTAGTGGATTTAGTGGCTAACATATGGGGATCACGTTTTATTTCTTGTAGTATAAATATAGGATCATTTGTACAGATTAAGGACAATCCAATCAATAAAAAACTATTTTTTATAACTTTATCGCCTTTATTGCACTCTAGCTGTATTTATGCTTCTTACCACTTAGTTTACTCAATCATCATCCTAACGCTTTCTGGAGTAGTTGGGGAACCCATTGCTGAAAGTTAGAGTTCCGCTTCCAGCCCAAATCGCTTAGTTAAGGAATCAATTTGTCATCCGATAAAACGGCAAACATTTCGGACGGGAACAAATTTGGCACGCCCAGTGGGACCATAGGTGACCTCATATCAAAGTTTGATTCTCTAGGTCAGGATCATACTTGGTGTATGCGCCTAAGGTCTGGTAAGTAAATGAACCCAGAGTCTAGTCCACATCCTAAACAAAATCCTCCCAGAAGGAACAACGAGCCACCATTTTCCTCAGGTATGCCTACATCGGTTGATACCCTTCCACTTCCTCCATCAACTCAAGTTGTGGGTGAACTTAACCAATCTGATGGTCCAACTGTTATGGCCACATCATTCATTAGACAACAGATTGACTTAGGCATTCACGACATTATGTATCAGGTTTCCAAACAGTTGGCTGACATTGTCAAGCCAATGGTACATAATGAGGTTCAGCAGGCGAGGGAACTGGAAGCCAATCGACTGCATCCAGTAGAAGGTTCAGCTAGTTCTGGCATCCCTCTGACGAGTGGCGCTGTGCAACATGTAACTGTGACTCCAGGTGTTGTTCCTTAGCCGAATATGCATCAGTCAGTACCTACTCAGGTACAACCGATAGCACACCTAGGAGCACAAGCCCAGTCATTTGGTAACCAGTCTGCTGTATGGTTGCCACCAAATGCTGGGGGACAAACTGTGCCTCTTGACCAAGCGAGTCTGCAGTATGGGCAGATCAATATGGCTCGGAGACCAGTTCAGACATCTGGACAACTTGCTTTGCTGCCCGTTATGTCGTACGCTCCTGCAAACAGACCTACAGTGCAGGCGACCAATGTTGGCCAGCTGAATTGGCAGCCGGTGGCCCCGGTCTATGACCCTGCTTGACTATCTAGTGACGCTGTCTATAGCGGGACACCATTCCAGCAGTCACAACCGGTACCCAATCCATACCATCCAGGAAACACAAACTTTCTAAGAACGGCTGATGTCCGGGGAGAGCAGACATTGAACACTGTTCCACCTTATCTTCAAGCTCTATCGGCTGTTCCAGGAGCTCTGGTTGCAGGCTTTGGTAGCTATGCCCAACAACATCAATGGGGATATACCCCACATGTTGGTAATAGCCAGCAGAATACCTACAACTTTCAAGATCCTGCCCAACAAGGTACAGAATGGAGGCCTCTAATTCAGAACGCCTACCAGCTGGTTCCAGTTGAGAATCGACATGGGATTTCACAGCTGATGAACCCTGAAACTATCTCAAATACCATGAAGAGGTACTTTGGCATCCAACTGAAACCCTTGGACGTGCCTGTTTACAGGAAGCCCTACCCCGATTGGGTAGATCGGATAGCACCGTTGCCAAGAGGCTTCAAAACTCTTGATTTCGCCACCTTCTCGGGTGATGACGACAAATCTACCATTGAGCACATCGACAGATTTACCGCCCAATGTGGCGAGGTTGGCCAAAACGTGTATCACGAGCTGCAGTTGTTCCCCGTTTATCTAACCGGAACATTATTTGCCTAGTACTCATCCTTGACCCCCGACTCCGTGCAGAGCTGGGCAGACATGGAGCGTTGTCACTGTAACCGATTTGACAAATCTCAAGGAGCAGGTCGATGAGTCGGTTACCGATTATATCGAGAGATTCAGAAGGGAGGTTGGGAAATGCACTATACACTTTCCCGAATCGGAATGTGCCCACATGATAATCAACAACATGCATCCTCCACTAAAAGAGAAATTAGTGGGACAATCCTGCTATGACTTAAGCCTGTTAGCCGAAAAGGCTAGCCAAATAGTTAGTATATCCATGAGAAGGAGAAAAGAAGAGATAACCAGAACTGAGGCTCCCATTTGGTATCCATTATTGAGGTAGATGAGTCTGATTCAGAGTCAGCCGATTACACGACAGATGCAATGGTAGCCGAAATTGTTAGGGGTAAGGTGTATTCTTGCCCGGTTTTGAAAGCTACGAAAAGCAAGGAGACAAGTTCAAGCGATGACAGGGTCGGTTACTCGTTTGACATTACAAAGGCAGATCAAATCTTTGATCATCTGCTTAAGGATAATCAGATTCGGTTGCTTGATGGCCACATGATTTCGCCTACTGAAGAGCTCAAGGATAAGAAGTATTGTAAATGGCACAACTCATATAGCCACGCTACTTCTAATTGTGTGGTCTTCAGGAAGGCAATTCAAAATGGGATCAAGGAAGGGAGGTTCAAGCTAGTTGATAAAAGCATAGCTGAAATGTCTGTGGATACTGACCCCTTTCCCGCAGTATGATATCTATGGTGTCCTTTGCTAAGCCAGATCAATCAAAAGATGTCAAGGAGAAATGACCGATGAAAAATATATGCGTCCCAAAGAAGCCCACTGGTAAGGCGGAGACCTTTAGGACCTCTGTGATGACCGGCTAGGCAGCTTACGTGACATCTATGAGGACACGGACAGGCAGCCAACTAGAAACAGTTTTCTTGGCCGTCCTTATAAACCAGAGCACATTGCTCGGGAACCTCACAAACAATATCAAGTATTCAAAAGGGACCCAGCAGATCTCAGAAGCAGGCTTGGGGGGGGGGGCAAGCATGGCTGCTAGTCTATGAGAAGCCGAACGTGCCCCAAATAGGCGATGAGCCACTCCCCATGGCTAAACAGAGGGTGGCTGAGTTCAACGTGAAAGAAGGCGTTTCTTCCTTGCGTATCACAGTGAGGGATGAAGGTCAGCTGAGACCCCGGAGGATGATTTAGCCAATCTCCAATATAGAGGAAGGAACGTGGTTTGTTAATCAGGCTCCTGGAAAGAAAGAGGCGCCGCCGAGTGTCATATTCAGGACTCAGAAAATAAGGATGCAGCGTGCGAAAGCCT
Organism: Anisodus acutangulus; assembly: GCA_029783415.1. Classification (NCBI taxonomy): domain Eukaryota; kingdom Viridiplantae; phylum Streptophyta; class Magnoliopsida; order Solanales; family Solanaceae; genus Anisodus; species Anisodus acutangulus. The sequence goes on along the minus strand of CM056494.1, from coordinate 155,055 downwards.
TGCGCAAGATGAAGAAAACATTGCTCATGATATCCATCGCTAAGACAGTCAATAACCAGGAAATTCCTGAGTCTGCCGTAGCTGAGGCTATCGAGCGGGCATTCGGCTCAATCTCTTCAAAAATAGTATTGCATGAGGAAGAAACGGTGGACCAACCAGAGCTGAGTATGCAGCCTGATGACAACCCGACAGAGGAACCCCAACGAGAGATTACTATCCTGAAGGAATCCCTAGCCTAGACGGTTCCACGGATCGCGCAGAGAATCCAAGCATTAGAACCTCAGCCGATTCCTATATGCCTCTAGGAGATGGAAGATATTAACTTTTCGTCAACCGAATTGGACGAGGTGGGAGACTTCATCCTTGATTTATTTAAGCATGATTCAGTCGATGAGATTTGGGCAGCTATTGAAATGGTCAGCCTGATTCTATGTGAGTTCTGAGTCGGCCGCTCTACGCTGGATAACCTAGAAGGTGATGTATGTGTGAAAGACACTGAATGTGCAACTATAGCCGATACTACTGCTAGGGACACTTTAAGCACTGTCTTTGGTGCGCCTACGGAAGAGATGGTTAAACACCTCAAACCCCTCTATGTTAAAGCCTACATTAACGGCAAAACTATCAGCCGAGTGTTCGTCGACAATGGGGTTGTGCTGAATGTGATGCCGCTGCTTACTTTGAAAACCCTCAACAAAACCAGGGAGGATCTCATCCCAACTAACACAAAAATTGCTAGCTTTATGGGAGAGGCTTTTGAAACTTTGAGGATCTTGGTAACAGAAATCACCGTATGTCCTAAAACGGTCAGATCTGCCTTTTTTGTAATAGATAGCAAGCCGTCGTACGCCATTCTATTGGGCAGGAACTGGATTCACACCATCCGATGCCATCTTTCTACCATGCATCAAAAACACATTTTCTGGGAAGGAGACAAGATAGAAATTGTTCCAGCCGATAATAACCCATTTCAAGCAGGGGTTAAGAACTTGGAGGTTGTTTTACATTCACCCTATGTGGCGCCCATAGCTGTCGCGGAGCAATACGAAGAAAGATCTTGAGAATACTGCAATCTCACTCCACGAGGTTTTGAAATAAAACAATTAGCCGAACCATGGCTTACCTTGGAAGAGTTAGATGATTGAGGAGACCCAAATCATACGTGATCTGTGGCATCGGCTGACTGCTTTAAGTTCTGAAGCAATGATAGCCGAGGCATCGCAGGTAGAGGACTACAACGGAGCACCGACACTGGCAGCCGATGACATCGAGTTGCCGATGGAACTTGAATCGCCCATAAGAAGTGCTATGCCTAATTTTGAGTCTCAGGATCCCTTGGAAAATATCAACTTGGGCACTGAGGAAGTCCCTCGGCTAACACATATTAGTGGCTTGCTGAAGGAGGAGGATAAATAAAGCATAACGGCTTTTCTACTGCAGTATAAAGACTATTTCGCGTGAGATTATCATGAGATGGCTGGGATGACACGTACTTTGGTAGAGCAATAATTGCCAATTAAGGAGGGTTTCACACCTCATAAACAACTGCCCATAAGATATCACCCTCAGCTGACGCCTCAAATAAAAGTTGAGATTGAACGACTGATGAAGGTCGGGTTTGTCAGAACGACTAGGTATGTGGAATGGTTGGCAAACATTGTGCCAGTCAAGAAGAAGAATGGCAATGTTCGAGTATGTATTGATTACATGAACCTAAATCTAGCCACTCCCAAAGATGAATACGTCATGCCCATAGCCGATATGCTAGTCGATTCGGCGGCCGCTAACGGTGTGTTGACATTCATGGATGGATACTCCGGCTATAATCAGATAGCAGTAGCTGAAGAGGATACTCACAAGACTGTTTTTAGGTGTCCAGGAGCCTTGGGCATTTACGAGTGGGTATTTATGCCGTTTGGTCTTAAAATGCTGGTGCTTACTTATCAGAGGGCAATGAATGCCATCTTCCATGATTTGATCGGCAAGACTGTGGAGGTATACATTGATGATGTGGTGGTGAAGTCTAAGGACTTCAAAGATCATTCAACCGATCTTGAACAAACACTAAAAAGAATGAGGATTTATAATCTTATAATCTTAAAATGAATCCAGCCAAGTGCATGTTAGGAGTATCGGGTAGCAACTTCATGGGCTTCTTGGTACATAAGAAATGTATTGAGATAGATCGTAACAAGGCTCAAGCAGTAATGGAATCTGTACCACCCAGAATAAAGAAGGAGTTACAAAGCCTGTTAGGGAAGATCAACTTCCTAAGGAGGTTCATATGTACTTCAGCTGGCAAAATGAAGGCTTTCTCACCTTTGCTTAGGCTTAAAGGGTCAGAAGAGCTAGTATGGGGCCCGGAACAACAAGAGGCATTTGACCAAATTAAAAAGGCCCTAGCAAATCCTCTTGTGCTGGTGCCTCCAATGCTAGGGAAACCGTTGAAATTATACATCTCGACTGCAGATTTGTCTATTGGCTGCCTGTTAGCACAGAATGTCGATGATGGAACCGAAAGGGCAGTTTACTATGTTAGCCGAATGCTAAATGAAGCTGAAACTAGATATACCCCTATAGAGAAACTTTGTTTGTCCTTATTCTATGCTTGTACAAAACTTAAACATTATCTAATGACACATGTGGTTCACATTTTGTGCAAGATTGACATCGTCCGGTACTTATTGAATAGACCTGTATTGCAAGGACGACTAATGAAATGGGCAATCAAGCTCACTGCATTTTCTCTCGAGTATAGGCCACTAAGGGCTGTCAAAAGTCAGACGGTAGCCGATTTCTTGGCAGACCACCCTTGTATAGATGTGGAGGACCCATGCACCCCATCTACTGCATGTATGGACGTCGTACCTTGGACGCTGACTTTTGATGGGTCAAGAACCCAGAAGAGAGTCGGAGCCGAAATAATGATAACTGATCCTAGAGATGAAACGTGGAGGTTCTCTTATCGGTTAGATTCTGACTTAACAAATAACCAAGCTGAATACGATGTCGTCATCATAGGACTCAGACTCCTAGTTTATATGAAAGCAAAGTGCATCAAGATTCATAGAGACTCTTAATTGGTTATCAAGCAGCTGGCTGGGGAATATGACTGCAAAGATCCGAATTTGTTGGCCCATTACGAAATGGCTAGCAGGTTACTCAGTAGATTCGCATAATCTACGTTAAGTTATGTTCCCAGGGGCATGAATGTTGAGGCTAACGACTTAGCACAAGAAGCTTCTGGCTTTAAGAAGTCTCTACTCACTCTAGAGTATGATGAGCTGCCAGTCGAAGTGTTAGCCATGGACCAGATCGACTCATGGAAGCATGTATTAATCGGCTATTTAAATGATCATTCCACTTACAAGGACCTTAAGGTTAAGAGGAGAGCCTTGAAATATGTGTTCATTGATGATGATCTTAACAAAAGGAGCGCAAATAGAGTGCTACTCTAGTGCATTGATAAGGCAGGGGCCTTAAGAGTCATGGAAGAAGTTCATGAAGGAATATGTGGATCACACAGAGCCGGGCCAATGATGAAATAATTGATTTATCGTCATGGCTATTAATGGCCTACCATCACGGTCGATTGCTTTCAATATGCAAAAGGTTGTGAAGAGTGTAGAGACATGGACCAATCCAACGGGTACCAGCCGAGTTGTTGCACCCGATCGTGAAGCGTTGGCCTTTCAGAGGATGGGCTATAGACCTCATCGGCAAGATTCACCCACAATCGGCTAAAGGACATAATTTCATTATTGTGGCTACCGATTAATTTACTAAATGGATAGAGGCACAACCGATGAAGATGGTTCATCAGACAGACGTCATTCAGTTTATCCAATACTAGATCATATATAGATATGGTATTCCTGAGATGATTACAACCGATCAAGGGACGGTGTTCACTGGTTCTAAAGTGGCAGCCTTTGCTGAGAAATTTGGGATCAAGATGATCACATCTTTGCTTTATTATGCACATGAGAATGGACAAGCCGAGGCAGCTAACAAGCTTATTGTGGACATAATCAGTAAAAATCTGGAAGATAGACCGGCAGTATGGCATCTCACTTTGGATGAAGCTATTTGGGCAATCAGAAACTCTAAGTCTACAGCTACTGGGACAACACTTTATCGGCTCACCTACGGCCAAGATGCATTGTTTCCCTTGGAGATTAATATTAAGTCATTACGGGTGGCCAAACAAAATTCTTTAAGTTTAGAAGAATATCAGCAGGCCATGCTAATGGAGTTAGATCAGCTAGATGAAGATTGACTGATGACCCTAGAGAGAATCAAAGCATGTAAACAGAAAATAGCCATAGAATATAACAAACATGTCAAGCCTAATAGGTTCACCGAATGAGACTTGGTTTGGAAAATTGTGTTGCCGCTTGGAATGAAAGATCGTAAATTCGGCAAATGGTCTCCAAATTGGGAAGGACCCTTCGTAGTAAGCCAACGGATTACTGGCAACGCGTATCGACTAATAAACATGCATGATGAAGAGCTTGCCAGAAACATAAATGGCAAATACTTAAAGAAGTACTACCCTTCGATTTGGAGTATTCACGAGTAAAACAACAGTGACAGACCGGCTCCCTGGCCGCACAGAGGAACATAATTCCCTTCGATTTGGGGAATATATGAATGAATGATAGTTATAGACCGGAGGCCTGGTCATAGTCACATAAAAAGTCAAAAAGTACCTCCCTTCGATTTGGGGAAGACAGGGGTAAACAACAGCCACAGACCGACTGCTTGGCAAAAAAAAATAGACCCTTCGATTTGGGGTCAACAAAAATAGGAAGGCAAGTTGGTTGACATCTCACCAGCTAGAGGTTGTGCTATATCATCTGTCACAGGGGTCTCAAGAATAGCCAAATCTACCGCTGCTTGGTCACCCTGGATAGCCGCAGTCTCTTTCTCATCATCAGTCGCACCAACGGAAACTACCTCATCTATTTCTACTTCTTTAGGATACCCTCTTTTCGCATCTAACAAAAGCTCAGCCACCACCACTGATAGGATCTCGGTAAAAGCTTGAGTGTCGGCCGCTAGAATGTCCGCTGGCTGCCGTTCGGCTTCTGACAATACCTCTCGAGTAACAGAAGCAGCGAGAGCTTCAGATTGCAAGTCTATGAGGATGTCGGCTGACAACTCAACTGGCAAAAGAGTAGTCGTAACCGAAGAATGAGTTTCCTCGGATATCACTTCGAGAAAACTGGCAAGGAGTGTTGGTGTTTCTTGAGCAAGTATGTTTCCCATACAATACACTAATTCACCAGTTAGGCCAGCCGCTCACTTCCCGCCTTCTGATCCAATTTCCAAACCACCTGTTGATTACCAAGTTCTTAGATCATGTTATCCAAACGAATGCCCTGCCGAAACAAAGAAGAGTATGAGGTATCTTGGGCCTTAATAGTCGACTCTAAGGCACCTATAGCCGGAGTAATAGCCTGTATCTCCACCTGGATCCTCTCCATATCGGCTCGCAACTTTGACAGTTGCTCCTGCATGTCATTCCTTCGGCTGACATTCTGCTGCCTTTCTGCATTCACCTCATTGAAAGAAGTATGAATGTGGATCTTCTCTTGCCGAAGAGACCCCAAGTGTTGCAGAGCAGCGACCGCCTCATCATGACTATATTTGTTCATTTTGTGGAAAGCAAATAAGTCATTTAGAGCCAAGGCCAAGTCATTATAGGCGGTTGCCAAAACTGGAGAATCATTTGTTTCTTTTGACAATCTGAACAGAGAAGACCTCAAAGCATGGAACTCTTCTTTGATGGTCGGAATCCCCTTGGCAAGAGACTCCTCGCCTCGCTCCCGATGAATGCCAACATGTAAAGATGGTGCAGATGCAATAAGGGGATCAAGTCAAAATACCTTATGGCACATGATAATACTGCGGTGAGGCCATGGTACGTGCTGAGTGAGACCGAATTGCCTTGCCACAAAGTTTGGCCGATAGGGTTCCGTGGTCAACTTATTATTCCTAAAAGTGGGCTTCAAGCCACCCAATAGATCCCTAGCCGTAAGAATAAGCCCTCATGTGAGGGTCATAGTTCTCCGCTGGGAGAATGTAAGGTCATCATCGGCTACTTGACGGACCCAATCGGGGGTGGCCCATCTCTCAAGGACCGGTTGCCAATCTGTATAATGGTCTCGAGATAGACCATGCAGGGTGAAAACTGCAGTAAAAATGTCCTGGAACACTAAAGGTGTTTTTCGAAGAGTATCGTCTAGCACCGACAGATTTAAAGGAAAACGACGGTCATCAAGACCATTAGGAATAAACTCTGGAAAATACAGGGTGATCCACATTTGAAGGAACCACAGGGGACCTGCTAAGGTATCCAGATTGCTGGAATCCATTAACCTTATCTGGGCATTGCTAAGAGCCATATAAAAATAAGTTAGGAAGAAAGATGCCCAGCTGACATCCTCCCCCGAAACGGTTAACGCCGCATAAATTTCTAGTTCCTTCACGACTGCACAAGACCCTGTGCAGACAAAATATCGGCTGAACCAAAAAAGCAGGAAAGCATGATGCTCGACATCATAGACTAGGAGAGGCGATACTCTGCTGTTGCTGGCCATGAAGTGACCGTAGCCGGAAGAAGTCTTTGAGACCTTGATGCCCAAGTCGGCGACATCTATATTGCCTAAGACATGCGCTTCGGCTCCCAGTATCGGAAGGCCAAGTACCGTCGTCACGTCGAGCAATGTGGGGGTCATCATCCCCCAAGGGAAAACAAATGCGTTGGCAGTAGTCGACTAATAACCAAGGAAGGCGTATACGAGACCAATATTACAAGGGAGATCAAACTCCGACAGCGCAATGGCGTGATAAAGACCTATGCGTTTCCATTCAGCCTCTCTGGCCGACTTCACTCGTTCCAACCAACCAAAATAGTTGGTAATCTTGGCTGGCCAGGTACGCAGGCTAGCCGGACAACGATCGCCGGTCAACCAACCACAGGTAATAGGAAGGTCATAGGTTACCGGGCTAAGATACCGAGAAAGAAGGAGGTCGCCCTGTTCAGATGTACCATAAGGGGCATGAACCAATTGTTCATCGATGAAGGGAAATGTATAGGTCACCAGCAGCCAAATCGGCGTTATCTGGTCCCTAAGATAGAGAGGAAGATGAAGACATGGATATTTGATTAAGGAATTAGGGTTTCTTTGGAGGAGAAAAAGAAGTTGAGAACGACTGAAGAAGTATATGAGAAACCCCTGGGAGACGTCTCTCCTAAATCTTTTTCCTTTTGGAGATATGGATGACACGCGTCGGGACTACTCTCTTTCAAACATGCGACTGTAATGCGTCGACATTTATTTGTGGAAGCCGAGACGCCTCGATTTAAAAAGAATTCAGAGAAAATCATCATTGCGCACATTTAGGGAGGCAATTGTTAACACTCAAAAATACTTTTAGTGTTTAGCCGAATCAAGTGGCAGCCGAAAGTGGAAACCTCAAAATGAGCATGAAACAGAATTTTAAGTCGATAACCTAACTGACTCGTAGCCGAATCTATTAGTCCTACCCTCGACTAGAAAAGCTTCATCGGCTATTTCGGTAACCTGGCCGAGTCATAATTCCAAGGAACTACTGGGACCCACACATTTGGACGCCTCAACGACCAAGTCAAAATACCTTCTAGACCCTAAGAAACGGAAACAAACCGTCAACAATCAACAACTAGAAGGAAGTGTCGTCGGTCGTGAGAGAGAAAATCAAGGAGCAAAATCGGCATCACCTCCTCATAGTTGGCTAGTGGATTTAGTGGGTGATTTAGTGGCTAACATAAGGGGATCACATTTTATTTCCTGTAGTATAAATATAAGATCATTTGTACAGATTAAGGACAATCCAATCAATCAAAAACTGATTTTTTCATATCTTTATCGTCTTTATTGCACTCTAGCTGTATTTATGTTTCTTACCACTTAGTTTACTTAGTCACCATCCTAACGTTTTCTGGAGTAGTTGGGGAACCCATTACTGGAAGTTAGGAAGCTTCCAGCCAAAATCGCTTAGTTAAGGAATTAATTTGTCATCCGATAAAACAACAAACATTTCGGACGGAAACGTATGCAACACGAATACAAAGAAAATATGTTGTGTTTCCACAACACGAATTGAAGAAGAGAAAGAGAATTAAAGGGACAAAGAATCATAAATCCTTTAAAACCCCTTCGGACAAGGTATTAGAAATAGGACTCAAAACTCCATCACTTGCGGGAATACGTAGTTAAAATAACCACGTAATATATAACATTCCATCCCCTGAAAATAGAGAATGGATAAAACTATAGTTGGTGACATGGTAGCAAAGATCAAAGTATCTCTTGTTGTCCTAGAAGCTGCATTTTGGCAAAGTCTTTGTTGGCCATGAAATCTAATTATGTGAACTCCTTCCCAACTAAACCAAGACACCAATATGAAGTATCAGAGACTCAACATAACCATTGCCTGTTGAAGCTTGGTTCCATTTCCTCCTGCCTCAGCTGACAATGGTACCTCACAGCTACTCTCTTCTATCCTAACATATCAAGTGTACTTATCATTGTAGTCCCAGCCATACTCGTCGTATTTTCAATTATCAAAAATAGCGTCTGGACGTCACTATGCTTGCCACACATTTTACATATACAAGGCTGTAGCTTGTAAACTTATCAAGTTCAGACTCCACATTGACCAACATTGCGTAACAAATCAGTACGAACTTATTAGACTCCAAATCGTCACAAAGCATCTCCGGAAACAGGGCTATTCATTTCTTCTCACCGTTAATGGTTCTAGACTTCACCGCAAGGAATAAAAGAATACCTTGCAGGTTTTGCACATAAGAGAGCATAACAGTCTTTGTTAGATCATTATGATCATGCCAACATCAGGTTTCCTTAATAGTGCAAGAGAACCGGTAAGAGCAGCCAAAACAGACACCATATATACAAAAGCGATCGTCATACCAAAGTACTGCTAAGCAAATGACTCCCACATTGCTTTCAATTAAATCAGAAGTGAAGAATGGTTTCTGAACATTAGTTTGGCAAGCAATGAAATCATAAAAACCATATGAAGCTGGATCGACAGAAAGGAGAGAACTTGAAGAAGAAAGAGATAGGAAGACAGAGAGTTTATCATTCGTCATATATCCTTTACTACCCCTTCATACGAGATAAATAGAAACTAACAAAATGACAAAAGGACAACTGAAAACTCTACCACTTAAGGGACTAAAATATGTGTAATTAAAATAAGTCTCTAACCACATAAAAATAACAGAATTGAGCATTTTCTAACCACATAAAAATAACAGAATTGAGCATTTTCTTCACGTGCATTATCATCTACTTAGACCAAAATATTATATCAGATCGAAAATGCACTAATCACAACACTAAAAAACAAATAGTATGAGAGACGAATCGCTTGTCTCATGTCAGCACAACTTAGCTAAAGAAATTAGACAATCATTCAAGAAATTGAGATGAAGATGCAAAAGCACCCAAACTAGTAGGAGTAAAAGTTTTTAAAAGAGATTCAGCAAGTCACGTATCTAAAATTTACTTCCATAACATACTGTAGTTCAAAAGAAGGCAGATCAACTCCAAGCAACAGTGCCCTAGAGGATACCTATAGGGATTAGGGGCCATTTTAAAGTGAAAGAGATAACAAAGATATACTTGCTTCGTATTCACAGGTTAGGTTTATTTCTCTAACACATAGAATGTGACTAATGGCCTATAAAATCGACATCATAAATCTTGTATGAATTTCAGTTAGCTGAATTTGTTTTCCATTCCGTGAAGATGCTGCTATGCCACTCTCCTTAAACGTGATATATTTAGTCTTCCACAGACTAGTATGCATGGACACAAGGATCCATCAATTTTCAGTACTACTGCAGACTATTTTAGTCCCTTTTCAACAAATCAGAGTCAAAATTTATCTGGAGTCCTCAGCAACATGACACAAGAGACACACAAGACCTGTTGCTCCAGCAACCTGCTTCCAGTTCCGGGTGCCTGCACCAAAAGCAGCCCCTGCTACAACACCAGCAGTCAAAACATTAACCTGCAAAAGGAAAAAAGATCTTATAACTTTTGTGGATAGTAATACACATGGCTTACCATTGACACGATTCAATTAGTATTAAAGTGAAAAAGGTACTGGGAGAAAAGCTTATAAGCATCACATAGTCCAAGGAAATGTAGATTTTTTTCTTGGATCAGTGCACATTTATTAGTCTTTAATTAGCACTGCCAAAAGAATATGCATTTTTCATGATTTCTGTTCACATTAAATGTTAATTTCATCTGGCAAGGGAATTATTTCTCTTGCTCTTATATTGGCTGCAACAACATTACCCCCAATTAGTTACTTATATAGAAAAAAATTCAGAGATCATACTATCTTACAGACCCATCTAAAGTACTAAGATATCACCTATTGTTACACATGATGCTTCAGCATCTTACTTCATCAGTTGACCACAATATTTTTCACATGCATCTGAGTGAGCTCAGGTTGTTCCTGATGACTGTCCAATGCATTTCCTGCAATTTTTGCTAATACATTTGGACACATCTACAAGTTTCTGAAACATCACTACTTAGGAGGTTGTCATATTGGTTTCTTAACAATAAGAAACAGTAATAACAACTGTAGTATCTTGTCTAAATCTATATACTACACACTAAAAAAGAATGAAAAAGAAATTATCCTAGTTTCATATATATAGCATGAAAGTAGACCTTGTTGTGCTTATTAATTATGCCTACCAACGGGTTAGCCCCAACAAACAACTTGATATGGTAAAATATAATAGCAAATTTGGAAAAAGTAGTGGAAGCAGCATTACCGTATAAATATTAAACATTAACGTGTACACATATAGCCAAAAGCGGGTCAATAAAGGAGGGTCCAAATTAATGTTGTAATCTGACAGGGAATATGTTAACAAACTGACCCAGTCATTTCGCCTTCTATATCTCTGAAGCCCACACCGCGTGGAAGAAAATATTGCAGCGAACATTCCTATAAAAGAAAGATGGATGCTCATCTGATGATAATTAAATATCTAAACAACCATGACATTATCCAAGATAAAACATAGTCAAAAGAGCATAAAATATAAACACTGAGGATTGGTGAAAGCAAAAAAAAAAAAAAAGTGATACGCCTTTGCAATAAAACAAGTTTAATTTTACATACCATTATAACAAGAAGCACACACAAAAAAGTGACAGTTCATTCTAGACAGACTTTTTGTAAAAGTACTCTAGTGTAGCATAGTCCTTAGGCCTTAGCAGTGATTGTAATCCTGCCCATTATCTTTATTTCATTCCTTATTAAGCTGTTTTGTCCCATTAAACATGTACAGATAACTACCAATTTGACCTATAACATTGCCACTCCTTAGTAATATAAACTAGCTTCCTTCTCCACAGTTTCTCAGGTTCTGGTTCACATTGTGTGGTGTGGATGTTATTACGATACATCATAAATTCAGCTTCTAATCCTAACCACTGATCAAAGTTTAAATTGAAAAGTTCGCATCTAAGCCTTTCCACAAGTAATAGGGCTCCAACTAACAAATAATTGACTTTAAAATCACACATCAACATGTGTGTCACCAAAAACACAATGCTATCCGGATTGGTCTATATAGCAGTGTAATAGCACGTTACTTATCTTAATTTAGTTAACCTGTTGTTTACCTTATTTTAGTAGTATGTTTAATCAGTTGTAGAAGATTACTTTATCTTATTTGACAGATATAGACATTACTGTAGTTGACGAATAAATAACGAGCACTGTACTTTACACTTGTATACTCTGTCAATTGTCAAAGTACATAACTTAAATGTAGATTAACATGGAGGGAGACATGTTAAGGAAGTGAGAAAATACTTGGTTAATAAAAAATTATATTGGGAAAGTCAATGTGATTACCCCATTGAAAGCCAAACCGACCAACTGACTTAGCCTGCATATATAGAGAGAGTAAAAGCACATAAGACAATCAAATTAAAAGCACAGGAAAGGGATTGCAATGAGGCGTGATTGAGCAACTTACAATAAAAGAAGCTCGATGAATGCCAGCAAGACCTGTTCGTAGTATAGCAGAATAAGAAATAGAGATACAAAAGTTTTAAAACAGTTGTTTTACATGAGAGAAAGCTAGTAAGTACCTAATTTGTTGGCGTCGTAAGGACCGCTACAGGAGCCCCAGATTAAGCCAGCCTGCAGTATAACAACATTTATATTAATAAAATATAGAGAAATAAAAAAAAAAGGAATAGAACGAGTGCCTTACTGTGCCCATGCGGATGACGGAATCGACGGCGACGGAAGAACAGGGTATGTCGTCCGCGATGCCCACCTCCATCTTTACTCACAGGAGGCGACGTTGCTGTCCAATTGTGAGCCGGCCTGTTATGTTTCCACACAATACGGGCCTGTCCAAATTGTTTGCTTGATGCGAATACAGCTTACTAGCAACTGTTTATATTTTGTCCCCATCTAATGAGCTTGTGCAAAAATAGTCTCCATTTTCAATTTCTTACCACAAAGTTGCCAATTACGTGAAATTCCTAAACAATTGAACTTTTGGCGATGCATCAAAAGTCAAAACCTATGAGTCATGATAAAATTATTCACAATTTTTGGCGCCCATTAGAACTTGACGAAAAAATTAGGACAAAATAAACAATATATTGTGAAGGTGCTTTCTTGGTAATTTGCAAGAATGGCCTCATGAGATGGTCTTGAATTTTTTTATTTTTGTAAAAAAAAAAAAGATGACCTTCGCTAGCAAATTTTTTTTATTGTCCTTTGAGCATAAGCTACGGACATAAATTAGTCATTTACCTATGAAGTAGGAGTTCGAGATACTTCAACAAGTTAGAGATAGTGAACATGTCCATTTTTTCTGCAAGTTTTGCTTCATTGGCAAAAATTACATATATTGCTCAATTGTTCAATAATTATGCTGGGAGAAAAAGACATGATATTATTCATTCTACTTAACGTGTGTTGTATTGACAAAAGTTATCTCTATTGTTCATAAAAAAATTCTATTGTTCAATGGTCACAAGTTGTGATGTAATGTATGTATTGTTCACACCTTTTTCTTCCTGCTTATAAAGAGTTATTTTTATAATTCACAAAATAATCATGATTAATTGTTTAATATGCAAGTGAGTTCATTTAACGTATTACACAACCTTTAATCTCTATAACTTATTCAAAATATCTCCAATTTGTACCTCACAGGCAAAATACATAATAATAAGAACTATCCTTATGGGGAAAACAAAATTTGCAGAAAACTTTTTAAAATTTTTAGAAAGCGGTGGCACCTTATTTATTTATTTATTTATTTCCGGGTCAAGAACAGCCCTGGTATCCTAAGAAGACAGTCATAGTGAATGGAAGTGTTAGCGGGCTTCGGAGGCAGGGTACCCTTATCAAGATGCGAATCCAAGAAGAGATATTTCAACATTAGAGCTCATCGAGCAAGCTTCAAGGTTGAAGAAGAAAATGACGACCCCTTTTTCCAGGCCGCCATTCAACGAGCTTCACTTCGTCTCCGGGAGTCTCACTCTCCAGGCAATTCCATTTTATACACATATGCATACCCTTTTCTCCCTTTACATATAACCCATTTTCAACGTGCTTGCGCTTTGATGGGTAAGGCCGGATTGTTGAAATTGAGCACACCATACTCATATAGCAGGCTCTTCTATTTGGGATTGGATTAGATCACTTGTCCCATTGCAAAAGGCGGATTCAGGATTTGAACTTCCCACTCAACTTTTCAGTTACTGGGTTCAAAATTTAATCTTTCTACATATTTAGTAGATTTCTTAACACATATTAAGTGTCAAAATCTATTGGGTGGGGGTGAACCTACAGAACACAAACCTTACCTTGTACATCCGCCCTGTCTGAGTGCTTGTAAATCAGAAAATCTGAAATAATTAGGTCGCTTGCCAATTGCCAACTTTGATGAAGCACGCCAAGCGAAAAAGGTGCTACATTAAGAAAATTGAATTAATCTTGATTGGAAAGTGGCATTGTTGTAATTCTGAATTGAAAGCTTTTTCAAGTTATAGGAATTTTAGAATCGATTCAGCAATTGTCTTATATAGCGAGGTTCTGTTATCTTCAACTAGAATTGATAATCCTTGTACCTGCATAGCTTATTTGTTTAAATCAACAGTAAGATATATTTTTTTTACGCATATTGCTTAATGCATTCCAAGTTGAATGTCTCCAAATCCTGCTTATTTTTGTTCATAACTTGTTATATTATGCACAAGTTATTTTTGAAGGATGTGTATCTCTTGCTTTTGCAGATCCTCTCCTTGTCGACCCATATGTTGGCTGCCTTCTTCCTTCAAATAGTCTGGAAGATTTGGATCAACAGCTGCATCCCTACTGTCTTGCAACTAAGTTTATTGATGACAAGTTGCTCGAAACAATGCAATCTACTGATGGACTGAAACAGGTACGAGACCAATACTAACAAAGATCTAATTGATCGGTTTTCACAACTTCTTTGAGTTAGATGTGCAGTACTTGACAGACATGCTGCAGGTTGTTTTGTTAACAGATGGGCTGGATACGCGACCTTACAGGCTCAATTGGCCAACATCAACCTTATTGTTTGACATATGCCCCGAGAAAGTATTTAGAAGAGCAGTCAAGAAACTTCAAGGTTTTAATTTCCTTCTCCCTTTTGTGTGTTTCTGGCCCTTATTTTTTGGTAGTTGGTGTGTGGACAAGTAAGTCTACGGAACCAATGCATGACTTACACCACTCTGCATGTCCTCTCAATTTCTATTTCATGAAATTCTTTTATTCTTTCTTTTTTTCCTAATCAAACAGACAATAGTTTCCTCCATCTTCCCTTTCAAAGCTGCCATCTTTTGGTGGTTGAAGATGTTTGGATCTTTTAATACTCTCAATGTAGGCTCACTATTTTGAAACAATCATCTATTTCTTTCATTTCACATGCATAAAAAATGAGGTAGTTAGCTATAATTATTTCCGAGCTTAGTGAATTCTTGATTAGACTTCCATGCTTTTATTGATGATATCTGTGACTTGTATTATGATTGTGTTTGAAGATTAATGTTTTTCTTCCTAGATTTTCCTTCTACCATTTTTTTCTTTGTTCCTATGTGTTAGTTTGATGAGCTCATGAAGCATATCCTAATGGTACTGCTGTGGATGACATAGAGGCTGGGGCGACGATTCCAAGAGGATGCATGTCTTTTCATGTCCCAGCAGAGTCTTTTGACACAGAAAATATACTGCGCAGTAAAGGATTCAGCGGTACAAGACCAAGTATATGGGCTTTTCAGGTGAATATATGGTTTCTGGGTATTTCTTTTAACCTTCTATGAAGTATGAATTCATTTATGGTGCTTAGAAAATTAGAGTTTTACCCCTGCTAATGCTTTATCCGTACAAGCTCCATCAAAGAGGAGCTTTACCCACCTCTCATCCACCAGAAAAGACAATAAAAAAAACACAAAGAGCTTGGGCTGCAAGTCGTAGAGTGATTGTAAATTTCAGATTAGCGAAGGAGTGTAATAGGCAGAAAGGAGGACTACTAGAGCTATATCTTTGAGAACGAGTGGAATACCTGCTAACTTCTTCCTTGAGTACATCCGTTTTTATACTTCTGACTTTGTGCTCCAAAATTGTGGCGAACTTCTCGTTAATGGTGAAAATTGATTCCATCTTTGGCTTTATTTGTCTTGGCTCCTGGCTTCACCGAAATATAATCACAATATGCATATTTCCCACTCATTTGCTGCCCCTCTTCTTTTCTCAACCTTCAATCCCCATGGGAGATAAATGTATTTGGAGCTTACCTATATACTGAAAGAGGGAGGTGCTTTGACATCTGCTGCATGTAATGGCTGTTGTTGTAGTTCACGTCCCTAAATGTCACTGTTATTGACAGCATCGTGACAGATCATCTTGCACTTCTAGGTCACCTTGTGTTCAAAAGTACCACTTTTATCCTCATCCAGGGTTGAACTTGCTTTATGTTATATGGTCAATAGTATTTTATCAGTAACAAGAGGGCCTCATTTGTAGGGATTACCTGTTGTGAACTTGGCAAGTTTTAAAGATATCTTGTCCCTTGCTAGTAATTTAGCCACGAAGGGATGTCTTTTCTTGGGGGAACTTCCTGGCTGGCTGGCTGAAACTGAAGTTGGAGACCAGGTTGGTGATCTTGTAAATTGAGCAGACAGCTTTTTGTTCAATTAAATCACTAGAGAATCCTCAATTAATTACGACAATCTAATTGTTGGTTTGTGTTCAGTCTGCCACATTGAAGTGGCTTGACGATCTCTTTATGAGCTATGGTTTTCGGGTGAAGATGATTGAATATGATGAAGTTGCACGAAACCTCGGTAAAAATTCTGCAAAAAGAGCATCAGGAGTCGGCACGAGCATACTTTTTGTTGCAGAGCATCTACGTTTCTCTGACGATCAGGTAGATTTACTATCCTGGTATAGTTTTGTCCAAATGTGTTCTCATTCTCTTGAGATCCCTAGCATCTGACATATTGGTTTCCTAACAGATGGAAACCTGGAGGACAGAATTTCAGAGAATAGAGGAAGAAGGGGATGAAGAAGGCTTTGAGGAGCTCTAGGAAAGTTATAGAGTTTATTCCTTTGGGATCAGTATTTAACTGTCTGTTTTTGGAATGCCAGTCCTAGTACTACTGCCTTTAGTATGTTTCCTTCAGAGTTATGACAGTTGGATGCTCATTTTGCTATATTTTTACTTTTTGTTTAAAGATTATAAGGTCAACCAAGCAGCAAATGTAAATCACAATTTTCTCAGTTCTAAAATTCTAATATTTATCTGTCATTGTTAACACTGCCAATGTTAACATCATGTTGCCATATTGCATACAAGAACTTCGAAAATGCAGGAAGAGGCAGGATTCCTGTTGGTTCTACCATGACGCTGGTTTAAAAATAAAGGTCCAGCACACTAATGTGGCATTTCTAAGGAGCAAAAGGCGAACGTAAGGGAAACGAACAACTAATTGCAGTGATTTCGTGCTTATATTTGGATCCGCAAGCTTGTTCAGAGGTAGGTTTCCCTTACCAAAGACAGCCACATCCTACTTTGAAAATCTTTTGGTCCCTGTCAATAGACCTTGGTTGTTACGGAAAAACAGATACAGGACAATGACAACAAAGCTTAACGAAGAGGTTACTTTGACTTCAATACAACCATTCCGGCTGGTAAGTTTGAGAAACATAATTTAAATAACCATACCTTTTACTTGAAAAATCATAAATTGTTCTAGTATGTCAAAATGAGACTGCCACGTCCTACAAAGTGGCAATATTGGACAAGATTCCAAGGTGCATGAGAACTGACGTTCCAAACAAATGAATGGGATGGAAGGCTATTACACAACAATTTCATGGGTCGTCAAAATTCAACATTAATTTGCTGAAATTGTCCATTTACTTCTTTGCATACATCGTCAGCATATGATTCTGGGCGGGAGGTTTGATCGTCGAAGACTCTTGCGTGGAAACACCATGTGATGCATATCCATAATCCACTAAGCAATTTCAGTTTTTTGTTTCAATCATCCTAACTTCCTTTTATGCCACAATATCGGCAGAAGAGAATTTGCAGCGTCATTGGAGAAGGCTAATGCAGAAGATTTTGGAGAATAGTATGTCAGTGGGAGGAGCAGGAGCATCTGGTATTGCAGCTTTGGCTCCACACATGATGACATCTGAAATAAGGGAAGAAGGTTTACTCCACAGGAAATTTCTTGTAAACATTTTCCATATTCAGCAAGTACCAAAGTTTGACTACATATAACCAATGGGCATAAAGAAGACATTCACATACCCAACAAAATTAAAGGGAAATTCAATCAAAGTTGAGAAACAAGACCACATGCAGCCATACACTTACTAAACATGTTAAAAAAGCTCATGAAAGATCGACAAAGTTGTAAACGTTAAAAGCATAGCGGAACCAAGCAACATAAAGGACTACAATATCTATAGCTGTGGTTTATCTACTAGGTAGCGACTCCTAAGTGCAGAGTTGTTATTCTAGATGTGCCCTCTATACCTTTCGAAGTACTGCTTTCACTTTGTTGTTTGGGTCACTGCACAGTGCACATGATATGTTCCAGAAGCACAAGTGGTAAAATTAGATGACAATTCTGTTACAACTGAAACTACATAGTGATTGCCCATTAGCTTCCTTAGCAAGGTGATGACATGACGACAGATAATACTCTCCTACTAATTCACCACAAATGGTACCTAAATAGTGTACTTTCATACAGTCTCTGAAAGAGAAACACGCTTACAATAGTTGCTGCACCAATCCAACCTCTAGCTTCTTCCTTATCCATTAACTTTCTCTCTACAGGAGCAGTAGGAGCAGCAGGAGCAATAAACAAAACAGCCCAAAACTGTAAATTTCCATTTAGTAAACCATAAAGGTTAAAAGGGCAAATGGTAATTTTCCTTTTGGTTACTAGCTGTATTTTGAACTAACCCTGCAAATTGCATGTAGTATATTCTTATATCAGTCAAGACTCAAATTGCTATGCCTGTGGCTATATCTCAAGCTCCTCCATCAAATGATTGAACACATAAAAATGTGCATGTCCACAGAGGACTTTTGGCTCTTATATATGCTAGAGTAAGCACAATCTGCATAAAGGAATCTATACATGCTTCATACATACCATGTGATCTCCTTTCAGCAGCATTTTCTATCTCTGACTTTCTGCAACATGAGTCTTTCCGAATCCCATAAATAAGGTTCATACAGATACTCAGCATTTGTTAGTAACATGGTAAACACTCTTAGACCCCTTTTTTTATGAATCTTATGCAACACCTTAGACCATTTTCACTGACTGGTGCTAGAACTTTTAGCATTTGTTGCTACGTAACAGCGAACTTCTTTGTGCATTCTTCATGTGACAGCTATCGGATATGGAAGCTACATATAGGTTGACAAAACTTGGAGCCTCCTAGTTCCAGTAAGTCAAAGTTGTGTCTTACTGGCGCAGGAAAATGATACAAGCACAGCATTGAAGAGCATCAATATGAGTAGTCAGTAGAACAAAGAAGAATTATCCCTCAATTGCGGAAATGAGAAGCCAGTAGACACAAGAGATCTATGATCCGCCTATGATATTTGCCACGCAATAGCACTTCTCCTGAGACTAAACATGCCGTGAAATAATATTACAAAATTGGAAGGCCCTTTTGAGAAATCCGAGCTTGATCAGCTCTGACATTGGTTACTACGAGTAGTGGAGACAGATGCAATAGTTTCATGGCATTAACAAACAGGGCATCTTTCCTTTAGCTGTCTCTCAAAATTTAAAACAGCCAGCTACACTTACTCCTACTTCAAAAATTCACCCCCAGCTAAAACCAGGATCCTTGGTTACCTGCCTTTCCAACATAGCTGCTCTAATTTCCTCTGTATCATCCCATCTCCCTAACGATGTATACATATTCGCTAGAAGTACATAAGGGACAGAATTCTGCGGATTAAGACGGATTAGCTCCTCTGCTGCCCGCCTTGCTAAGATTACATTTCCATGGAGCCTACAAGAACTAAGCAAAACCTCCCAGACAATAGAGTCATCTTTGCATGGCATCTTCTCTATGAGTTCTTCTATTTCACCAAACCGGGCAGCACGCCCCAGACAATCAATCATGCAAGTGTAATGATCAACAAGTGGCTTCACACCGTACTGTTGCTGCATTGAGTTGAAAATATTAAGCCCCAGGTCTACCAGCCCAGAGTGACTACAAGCAGTTAAAGCGGCAATAAAGGTTATAACATCAGGTTTTCCTCCTGAATAAATCATGTCTTCATACAAGAAAATAGCTTCATCTCCACGACCATTTTGTGCATAGCCATGTATCATTTCATTCCATGTAATTGTATTCTTATAGGGCATCATGTCAAAATGTACCCTGGCCCCATCTACATCACCACATTTGGAATACATGTCAATCAGAGTACTTCCAACTACAATATCATTAGCATATCCACTTTTAATTATCAGACCATGAAGTTGTCTCCCTTGTGATAATGAGGATAGCTTTGTACAACAACTTAGTATAGTAGCAAATGAAAACTCATTAGGCAACATCCCCGTCTGTCGCATTCGCTTAAAGAAAGTAAAAGCTTCTTTATCCAATGAATTATAGGATAAACCAGTAATTAGAGAATTCCAACAGACTATATCTGCTTGAGTGAGTCCATCAAAAATACGTACAGCAACTTCTACTCTGCCACATTTTAGGTACATACCAATAAGACCACTAGCTATGTATATGTCTCCAGAAGAGACACACTTCAATGAGGTAGCATGGACCTGCAACCCACATTCTAGAAATCCTATCTCAGAACATGAACTAAGCATGATAGCCAAAGATGTCCGATCAGGTCGCTGATTTTGAAACTGCATTTCTCTGAAAAGCTTTAGTGCCTCCAGATGGTCCTCATTCTGTGAGTAGCCTGAAAGAATAGCATTCCATGAAATCAAGCTTGGGCAAGCCATGCTATCAAATATCAAGCGACCATTTTCAACATCCCCTGATTTAACACAAGCCGCGAGCATATTTATGTATGTAACCTCATTTGGCTCAACACCCAAACCCCGCATCCTTTCCATGTACTCCATCGCTCTTTCTTTATCATGATTCTGTCCGAACCCACTTATCATAACATTCCAAGAAACAGTACTAGTTTCTGAAAGGTTTCCAAACAATACTTCAGCACTTCCCATGTCACCATTTTTTGCATACATGTCAAGCAAGGAGTTACACACATGAAGGTCTCCTTCAAATCCACGTTTAATTGTCAAACTGTGGACTTGCTTCCCCTGTATATGAGGTAGATCACCATCAGTCTCACCATTCCAACCAAAATTTGAACCCCCACCTTTAGCACAAACCCTCAGTACACTAGACAATGAAACAGAGTCAATCCTTATTCCACTCCTCTGCATTAACCTAAACATTTCAAACGCCTCTTCCACTTGGTCAGTTTCAACCAGTCCACACATCATTGCCGTGAAGGAAACCTCATTAGGCTCATCCAACTCCCTAAACGCTATCAACGCATCCCGAGGGCACCCACATTTTACATACAAGCTCAGCAAAGCATTCCCAACATACACATTCTTGTGAAGCCCATACTTCACAGCAGAACCGTGAGACACCCTGCCACACTCCAATTCACCCAACCCGCCACAGGCGCTTAAAATGCTAGCCAACGTGATATGGGTGGGTGAGAAACCATGCACATTCATTAGAGAATAAACCTCCAAGGCCTTTCTTTCATAACCATTTCGAGCAAATGCACTGATCACAGTGTTCCAGGATACACTATTTCTTTCGGGCATTTTCATAAATAGTTTATGTGCATTGTCAAGCTGACCTTCCTTACAGTAAGCACTTAACAGCGAATGCCAAGAATATATATTTCGTTCAACCATTTGATCGAACAGGTGTCGTGCAGCATGTATATGGTCACATTTTGAATACAATTCAATTAGGCGGTTTACGAGGAACGTATCAGCGGAAAGGCCAAGTCGGAGTATATGGGCGTGGAGAAGTTTGCCTGCAATGTAAGCTTTGTTGTCAATGGAGCTTTGTAAGAGATTTACCAAGTACGTAGTGTTGATCCTGGCATGCATTGCAATAATACAAAGTTCTGAAGTTTATACAGTTATAGACGCAGGGGTAGCAGAAAATATCAGCAAGTCCAAAAGCATTCCACGGGACAAGTATCACTTATAAATTGCGTTTCACAAACTTTTTTTTTTTTTGCACGACGCATTGGTCTATAATTTTTGCCCTATCATATTTGTGGTTTTTAGTTTTTATTTCTGCTACTTATTTAATAAAAAAAATTGATCTGCTGTATGGGTATAATTTTTGTAATATTTTTATTTTCGAAAATTGAATCTTTACTTCTGCTCAACATAAATTATGTAGAAATTAAATCATGCGTCATAAATTTATTTATGATACATGTGTCAAAATTAAATATAAATCATGCTTACGAAATTTAAATTATATCGCACTAAAAATGCTGAAGAAATCACAAATTTGAGGGACAAAATTTAAAGGTCACGCCGAGATAAGAAATTTGGGCAAATGACCCTTTCAGAGCCTAGTACAATATTGGGCTTGAATAATGTCATAACATTTGGGCTTTATGGGCAATTCACAGTAATGACCTTATTTTGGGGTGGTCTTTAATTTTTATTCATCAAATTGAGAATTTTTAATTTTGTTCTTTGCCTAAAAACTTTGATTTTTGGGTTCGAACTCTAGCGCAGTTAAAAATTAAAAAAAATCGCAATATAGAGTTTGAATTTCACAAGGCATAGTTTGACTGCAAATTCTATCTCAAGGCAGAGTTTGCCTACCTTAAAATAAAGTTTACCTTCAGAAATAATTTAAATTATGTCTTATGAATTCTTTTTTTATTTTTGGCTGAGCGGAGTTCGAATCCGAGACATTGAGATATTTTTTTAAGCGAAGGGAAAAAGTTAAGACCAACAATTTGAGGGGAAAAAAATTAAAGATCAGTATCTTTTGAAGAACAATCTGCGCAAAATAGAAGGAACAATTTGCACAAAGTTATCGTTCAGTGACACCATTTAAATTTTGGTATCATTAAAAAACGGTGCAAAGAATAATAGTTTCTACAAAATTAGAGCAAAATTTTGGAGGGTTACTAAAATTTCTTATTTGTTGGACAAGACTCACTTTAATTGCAAGTTATAGTTAAACACATATCTTGATGAATCGCCAAAATCTCTTAACCACCATACTTGTCTTAATAATATCGATCGTCTGGATGACTATGGCTGATAAGCAGTATGAACCATATAAGAAATGTATGTGGATTAAAACAACAATACTTTATGTCAGATTGATTACAGTTGATACTTGATGTATATTTGTGCCAGACATGGAAAATTACGAGGTGTCAAATGACGGATTACTTTCTTTAAGAAAGAGTCGTTTAGAAATCTCATGTAGTAGTAGCCGAAAGAGATAATAAGGACGAATGGAGGGTAATCTTATTATTGGGCAAGAAAGAATGTTGTCTCTTGGTAACATAAAAGAGCCAAAAGCCAACCATTTATTTCGTTTAAAAACTGTATTTACATTTGACCAATTTCAATGTATACAACTGATACTTATCTTCAGACCTTATTCACGAATAGTTAATTGGTGATTAAAGTGATGTAGATACACAAGTGTATGCTGGCCTTTAGCACAGCAAGGGACCTAACATTTGCATATCTTATTGCCTTCTTTCCTTGGTTATTGAAAGCCGCAAGCAGGCAAGTAACAAATTCTCTTCCTTCACGTTGTATACTGACCCTAAATTCACTGACACACTTTTTTTTTTTTTTTTGATGAAAGGTAAATGTGTATAAAAATCATCAAATGTACAGTGTTTGTGAGCGTACTCACAATCATAGTGACGATGTAAATCTAGGGCGTCCCTGCCAGGCAGATCAACCCCAGATTCGGCTCGTCAGCAGCATAAGCTCAAGCTATTCCCACATACCGGGTAGTCGAGAGCACCAAAGCGAAGAAAATGAAGGGGTATAGACCCCATCCCTACATCCGAAAGACAGTCCCTCATGCCAAGGCACAAGGTTGCAGCCGTGGGCCTCCTTAAACCCTTGCCGTGGTAAACCCTAACGGGATAAACCCACGGTCAAGGGAAGAGTACCTATTCGGTCATGGGTAAAACCCCACCCTCGTCACGTGTGCTGCTGGGCGGTACTGTCTCGGTACGCAACCTAAACACTGGTATTCCCGTGCAGCCCACAAACCGGGCTAACGCGGGATACAAAGCGTAACATACTCCCGCCGATCCCACACCCCGGGAGGTCGGGAGACTCTAGCTAGTCCCACAAACCGGGTAGTCTAGAGGTTTTACCCTAGCTAATGTTTATCTATGCTAGCTAACCACCTGCTAAGGAGACAAAATCTTCCAAGAAAAGCGGAAAAAGAGCAAAAAGGATTTTGTAGATATTAGTCTTGATTTTGAAGAGGAGAGCCCCCTTATCTAATCTAGACCCATCGAAAATAATCTTGTTTCGCTCATTCCAGATGTGGTAGACCGTTGCGGCAAGCGCTACGCGCTTGGCTTTTGCTTGCCATCCTGTACCACGCCCTTCCTTCTTGATGTATTTCAGCGCCACTGACACACTTAATCATTGAAGGGAATTCACGAGAATTTTTTTTATAATATCTTCAATAATGAATCATTTAAGCGGAGGGTATTTCAAAAATAATTTCTCTATCTAATAAATTAAAATTAAAATTAAAATTTGCGTACATTTTACTTTTCTCATACACTATATTGTGAAACTTCAATGGTAAGCCGACGACGGCGGACGGACCTTCAATAATGAATCATCTTATTGCTTTAATAATTAATTATCTGTTGTCTCCCTTCTCTGCATATTTTTAAATCCAACTCCAAGTACTTTTTTTTTCCAATTACAGTATCGAAGGAAATTAGGAAAAAGATGATGTGATTGTCATTATGACGGGGGTGTTTTTAACTTGATAACGTGTACCCAAAGCTCGTTAAATAAACAAAAACTTTGTGCTTAGTGTGTTGTTTGGTATTGGTTAAGAATTAGTGCTGTATGTTTTCCTTATATTACGTAGGAGTAAACTTTCTTTATACAAAATAGTATAACTATAATTAAGGAGTACATTATTTATATCGGTACATTGTCAAGTTATTCGGGACAATTAATTATAGGTGACAAAAAAGTTTTAAAATTGAATAAGAGCAACTCAAATTTTTTTATTGAGTGGGGGTGACAAAAGTTAGATTAGTGATTAATGAGTTTTGAGCAACTTTTGAATTTGTCCTCAAATTTTATTTTGTACACTTTAACCCAATCAATATAAAATCCTAAATTACCTTTTTTAGAAACAAATAAAAAATGCGTCAATTCTCACCATCGAAGCCGTCTTCTTCATCCTTCTTCTTCTTGCTTCTTCCTCCGCTCCTATTATTGCTCCTTCTTCTTCTTGCTTCTTCATCATTGTTCCTTGCTGATGCTGCTGCTTTCTTCTTCCTCTCCTAAACCCTTGTTCTTCATTTATAAAAACAATTGAACTCAATTTACATAATTTTTGGATTGGATTTTGTTC
Source organism: Anisodus acutangulus (assembly GCA_029783415.1). Taxonomy (NCBI): domain Eukaryota; kingdom Viridiplantae; phylum Streptophyta; class Magnoliopsida; order Solanales; family Solanaceae; genus Anisodus; species Anisodus acutangulus. Next base: position 129,777 of record CM056494.1, on the reverse strand, counting down.
GGGAGCACTGGACATTATTTCATAGGTGATTTCCGCTCATTTGGTAAGTAAAATAATGTTTTTTTTGTTTCAATAATTTATCTGGGTATAGTTGCTAATTTTTAAATAATTTACAGTAGCAGTTTCAGTTGTTGCAACAAGTGCTAAGATGTTGTATAAGTGTTTCTGAATTTATTGCAACAACTGTTGTAGCAACTACAACAACAGTTGTTGTAGTTTATATGTTGTATAAATAAGTTGCAACAACTTGTCTACTTGTTGCAACAAGTAGTTTGGTTATTGCAACAACTGCATTAGTTGTTGGACATCTTCAGCAGTCTTTGGATGAAAGAGAACCCAAATGACTGAAGCTGCCTCCAAAAGATTAGTGAGTTGTTGCAACATTTGAGAATCTGTTGGAACAAGTAGCTTAGTTGTTGCAACAACTCATTAATCTATTGGACATCTTCTACAGTGTTTAGATGAAATAGAACCCGAAAAATTAAAGTTGCCTCCAACAGATTAGTGAGTTGTTGCAACAATACTTGTTGCGACATATTCCCAATTGTTACAACAACTCACTAATCTGTTGGAGGCAGCCTCCACAACTATTTCATTTTGTTATAGTTTGGTATGCACTGTCATGACCAATTTTTTAAACAAAATATCTTCAAGTGCCTTGAACATCATTGACGGGGGACTCAATAACAATAGGAGTTGATTTCTATGGTGAATGGGTCGGGAACAACAATCGATTTATTTGGCGTTGGAAAGGTGTTGCAGCATCTGTAGAGATGATAGCGATGACTGTCCAAAGAGATATCGTGTATGATGACCGGTCATGGTCAAGTTGCAACAGTGAATCTTCAAATGAGATATTGTACTTGTAGAATTTTTGACTTGGACAAAATATCTTGTCCACATTCTATGACAACGCTTAGAGTCCAGTATGGTGAGACTTTGGAAGGCGAATTTATGAGTACTCATCTCCATATTATACGGTGGAGAATTACAAAATTGCATATTGTGAGAAAATTCATCATGTTCCTTCTGAAGAATCTTGGGAAGTTCCTTTGAAGATTTTAGAGAGAAAAATACATCCTTCACATGTTGATCCAAGCAAACCGGAAAGAATACAGACACAGAGGAGGCGTAAAATAGGGGAATCATTTCTAACGAGGAAAAACAAATGTTCCATATGAAAAACAGTTGGCCACAAAAAAACTACATGCACATCCCGAGCTACTCCATAGTTGTTAATCTTGCACTGTCTTGTAATAGTAATTACTTTTGTTGGTGTTTGTGAACTTGGGTTTTAAGACATTTTAATTTTGTTCTTTCTTGTAATGGTAAACTTTGTTGTTGGTGCTTGTGAATCTGATTTATGTTAGATGTTGATCTTATTTAAATCACAAATGTATGTTCTGTTGACATTTCTGTTGTTAATGAATTGTTGAACAATTTCCAACAAGTAAGAAATCTGTTGCAATAACTTTATTACTTATTGGTATTTTTCCAACAAGTGATAGGCCTTGTTGCAGCAACTAGCAAGTTGTTGAACATATTACAATAAATGAAAGTTTTTAAGATGTACCAAATTTGTTGCAGCAACTAAGTTACTTGTTGAAGTTTATCCAAAAAAGTGACACAACTTGTTACAACAACTAGGTTGGTTGTTTGAGTTTTTCCAACAAGTGGAATGACTTGTTGCAGAAACTAGGTAAGTTGTTGTGTTTTATTCAACAGGTGATATGACTTGTTCAACAACTAAGTTACTCGCTGCAATAGATTTGGTACTTGCTGTAATGGATTCTAATTGATTTACCCGTATTTAGTGATCAACAAAGGAAATCAATAATATTTAGTGATAAACAATTGAAATCAATGATATTTAGTGATCAATGTATATATACTTAATCAATTTGATAGTATTTTGAGTTAGGAAGGATGATCAACTATGTGACTATGCACTAAAACGAGTGATTTGATGTGAAATACTTGATTCACCCATATTTAGTGATAAATAATTGAAATCAATGATATTTAGTGATCAATGTATATATACTTAATCAATTTGATGGTATTTTGAGTCATGACAGATGATCAACTACGTGATTATGCACTAAAATGAGTGATCATAAGAGTGATTTGATGTGAAATATTTGATTCACCCATATTTAGTGATAAACAATTAAAATCAATGATATTTAGTGATCAATGTATATATATTTAATTTATTTGATGATATTTTGAGTCAAGACGGATGATTAACTACGTGATTATGCACTAAAACGAGTGATCATAAGAATAATTTGATGTGAAATATTTTATTCACCCATATTTAGTGATAACAATTGAAATTACTGATATTTAGTGATCAATATATATATATATATATATATATATATATATATATATATATATATATATATATATATATATATATATATATATATATATATATACACTTAATCAATTTGATGGTATTTTGAGTCAGGACGGATGATCAACTAAGTAACTATGCATTAAATCGAGTGATCAATAGAGTGATTTGATGTGACATACTCGATTCACCCATATTTAGTGATCAATAAAGAAAAACAATGATATTTAGTGATAAATAATTGAAAATCAATGATATTTAGTGATCAATGAATATATACTTAATCAATTTGATGGTATTTTGAGTCAGGACGAATGATCAACTACGTGACTATGCACTAAAATGAGTGATCATTAGAGTGATTTGATGTGAAATACTTGATTCACCCATATTTAGTGATAAATAATTTAAATCAATGATATTTAATGACCAATAGAGTGAAAACGTTACAACAACTAAATACATTATTGCAACAACTAAGTACATTGTCGCAACAACTTAGTCACATGTTGCAACAATTGAGAAACTTGTTGCAACAACTAATTTATCCGTTGCAACATATTTCTTTGTTGTTGAAATATGTGCAATAAATATTTGATTTGTTGCAACAACTGCGACATCTGTTGCAACAAAATAGTCAGTTGTTGTAACAATTTTCTAAGTTGTGGCTTAATATATTCCAGCAGATAGGAAATTGTTGCAACAACTTTATTCATCTGTTGCAACATCTGCAACATTTGTTTGATTATTATCAATAAATTTTTGACTTGTTTGAAACTACTGAACATAATGTGAAAATCTAATAACATATTATTTAATTTTTACCGAACAATTGCAGAAATTATTGCAACAGATAATGAATATGTTGCAACTCATATGTTGCAACACGTGTAGCAGCCGTTTTATTTTTACCAACAAATTAGTGACTTGTTTGAAAAAACTGAAATAACTTAGTAACATATTTATTTAGAGGTTATACTAGTACTAAACACCAAACATACATTTGTAAATATATAACAAAATTGTATGATTCATCAACATCACATAATTCACCAATAACATAAAAATGTAGAAACTTAAAAGAAATTATTCGACAGCCAAAAAACCACAAACCTTAAATAAATGTTCAGCAACCCAAATTCAAGGCTCCAAAATCTTATCAACTATACCCACTTCCCATCTCCATTGCATCATTGCCACTATGTTGTCGTTCACTAGAGTCGTCGGCATTGTCATACAAGTGTCGGTAAGCAAGTGCTCTATGAATGCAAGAGAATACGAACTGCATGCCCTATCATGAATAAGAAAGAATCATCTGCAAAAGCAGGAAGGTTGCAATCATATACATTTATTACTCAATCATCAATCATGAACTCAAGAGTGGCAAAATGTTTAACATCTATATTCATGATAGTTATGACCCTTTTTGCACCAACATACAGACAACCACCTGGGAAGGGTCTACCACCCAAATAATACTTGACGTAATCCTTGTCCCACTTATATAAAACAAGTATTTTCGTCACTGACACAACATCCGAAGTTGTACTCTCATTAGTCAACTCTTCGTACATTTGAGTCCTCCTCTCTATCTGAAGATTATGATTCATTTTGACTATTACTTGTATCTACATTTGTTAATTCTGAAATAGCTTGTTCATCAAGCTCTTCTAACGGTGTTTACCCTTTGGGTCTTTTACTCTCTCTAGATTCCTCAATTGATTTATCCTTTTTTCTTTTGCTTGGAGCCATTTTATCTGCACACAAGAGATAAACAAAAATAATTTTAATTGATTTGTACATCATTCAAAGTAAACAGGAAAAAAGAACTGCAGCAGTTGATCAAACAAAATACAACAAGTAACTGAAATTTCCAACAACTGAAGTATTTGTTGAAACAACTGATAATATTGTTGTGGTAGATTCTTCAGCTATTGGAAAAAACAAAAGAGTTATTGCAACATCCTCAGAAACTGTTTTGATTTTCTCTAACAGATTGTGAAGTTGTTGCAAAAACTGATTCAGTTGCTGTAACAACCTCATCAGCTGAATTGATTTTTACCAATGGATGAGGAATCTGCTACAACAACTTACTCAACTGTTGGATCAAAACAAAACAAAGGCAAGACCTTTTTTTTCTAAACCTTACAAAGATAACAAGAACAACAACAACAACAACAACAAAAATATTTATTTCACTATCAGTGTGAGATATTTACAAACACACTACCATCAAAACATAAACAAATAAGCATGCAATCTCAATAGATGTTTGCTTTTATCAAACAAGTGATGAAGCTGTTGCAACAACCACTACAACTGTTGAAAAAAAATTAACAAAAGTGCAAGCCTTATTTTCCTAACCCTAGAGTAAAACACCAGCAAAAAAATCATAATTTCACAATCAGCTACACTATTTACAAATATACAACCACAACAAGTTAAACAAATACCCTCAAATCAAGGTTTCTCAATCATTAAACTACAAAATAAACAACATTAAAGAGAAACTGTAACATCCCGTACTTCAGGTGATTGTTTGAGCAGCTAGACATACGCAAGTAGACCCGAGCCTTGAAGGATTTATGTCATATTTACGCATGCAAATGAAGAGCTTAATATATAAAATAATACGGTCTCGAAATAATTTAGAATTTAACAAGTATGATCACAATGATTTGAAATAATATTTTATGTGTACCGAAAGAGACTATGGACTAGTGTTATATTATATGACCATGATAATGAATATATGAAGTGTGATAAAATAATTACTATTATTAAGTGAATTAGGATCAAGAATTAATTATGTGCGTAATTAGTTTTTCGTCCGCTGATTTCCAACTAGATTTGGCATTCAGATTGAGTTTTGATTTTGCTCGGTCATTTTGGAAGCTAAGGGAAGAGGGAGACAGATAAAGACAGAGAACGAGATAGATGGATAAACTTTGCAAAAAGAGAAATGATTGGACTTGGTGGGTTGATGTCATTTCTTCTTCTCCTTGGGATGTGGTTATGACTTGTTCTTGTGAATGACATGTGCAATTTGTATCATTTGTTAGCTCTTACTTGAATTAGTTGATGACTGTTCTTCATAGAGATATATGCAAATAAGCAAGTAACTATTCGTATGTGCTATTTCAACACGTGTAAAGGGAGAGCAAAGGTTGTGTAGCCATTAACATATCGTATCAGAATTTTACTTAAACTAATAAAATTGGTGCAACACTTTATTTCTTTGGTAAGCAACAAACGTTGATTAGTCTTATCAACATTAACATATAGTAGTGATATGGCAGCAACATGAACCATTTCTTTTTGGCAATATCAACGTTTTAGTTTTATTAGAGAAGCAACGTCTCTTTATTACTATTCTTTGTAAGAAAAGGTTAGTCAATTATCGGAAGAATTGACTCAGTGTAGTCATTTCAAGATCTAATCAAGATTAAGGTACGAAGAGTTGGGTTCAACGTGGTTATTAGACAAATTGGTATAAGGTATGTTAAGGCAAATTATTTTTTTCTTTTGGCATGTTCTAAGTACGAAACGTAAACGTAATATTGTCCCATAAATGATTCTACTCCTAGTAGTTAAGAATGTTCAGGTTATTCATTCCTATGTTCAAAACATGTCTAAATATGCTCCTAAATCTTTATTAAGGTATATGGGAAAGATGTTAGTATTCATAATGTTAATCAGAGGTAAAGAGATATTACTTCACTCCGACGAACTTATAGTGTCTTATTATCATATCATTCATGCATTACATTCATGTACATACCTTGACCTCAAATGAGTTATATACTCTACTATATGTATGCATTATATATATGTATGAGGAATGGGAAAAGGCATACGGCGTTATATACGTATACCACCTGCAGCTGGTACATATATACACGAAAAAAATTATGTCCACATAGGTCAATATGATATGATGCCTACATCGGTTAAAGGAAGACGACGTTATATACGCATATGTGCATAACCGCATTGTGCATGACATTTAGGCATATTATGTACCTCAGAGACATTCTATACAGACATGATACTTATGCATATTATGGCGCTCAGAGGCATTCTGCACAGACATGGTACTTAGGCATATTATGGCCCTCGGAGGCATTCTCTACTGGTTGGTTGTTTCTTGTCTCAGGTTACTTCCAGGTCTCTATTATGCTATTTTTCATTTCTAGCATACTCGGTACATTATTCGTACTGACGTCCCTTTTGTCTGGGGACGCTGCATTTCATGCCCGCAGACTCAGGTAAAGAGGGTTACGGTTCGCACTAGCAGGTTGCTGGTTCAACTGATATTGAAGCGCTCTATTTATTCCAGAGTTGCAGTCTAGTCGTGGTATGATATTTTTTGATATGCATAGTGGTATGGCGGGGCCCTGTCCTGACATCATGATGTTACGTACTCTTTAGAGGCTTGTAGACAGATGTCATGTGTATGGTAGTCATGTATGGCCTTTTCGGCCATAGGTATCTATATGTATACAAGTTGAGTCCTTCCGGTTGCAAGAGTTTACACAGTACCTTTCCAGTTTACTATCTTCATATGTCAGCAGGGTATCTCGTGGCGGCCTCATGTGCCATGTGAAATTACGGATATATAAAAAATATATGATTAGTGGTACTCGGCAGGTAAGGTCCGGATGCCCGTCATGACCCTCCGATTTGGGTCGTGACATAAACTCATGTTCTTCTTCTTCTTTAACCAAAATCATCATTTGCAGGCGTTGATTTCAAAATGCTAATTTTTCCCTTCATTCTGATGAACATGAGTAGTGAAAGAGAATGAAGAAAATTATTACCTGAGAAATTGCAGAAGTGACGAGGATAGAAATGACGATGTTTTTTGTTTCTACAGCAAAAATCGCAGCAACAATGGCAAGAGAAAAAGAGAGAAGAGGAGCAGTTCTTGATCGGTTAGTATGAAATGATGAGAGGAGAGAGATGAGAGATGAGATTTGAAATAGTGGGGTCACGGGGAGTGGGTTAAATATGAGGGTTTTTTGTATTTTATAAAAGTTTAATAAATTTTAAGAATTACATTTCAAACCCCATTTAATTTAATTAACTTTTTAAGTGAGCATTGATCTTGGCTGGTCAAATTTATCACCAATATTAATTTCAAACACTCAAAAAGTATCTTTAGTTAATTTTTCTCAAGTTACTCAGTAATCGTACTAGGAGCAGCCTGCAATTGGATCTATAAAGAAGCACGAGAACCCGAGTTTGATCATCTAACCCAAAATTACTTACAACTTTTGTTACAAAAATTACTAGTAGCAACCGTCGGTCACAAATGGGAACCATAGGTTTAGTGGTTGAAACCTCCTCCCATGTCCCAATTCATGTGACACTTTTCGCTTTTTGAGAGTCAATTCAATTAAATTTTAAAGATAAATTAGATCAGATTAACTTAATATTTTAAGATTAAAATTTATATATTTAAAAATTACGTAAAAAAATATTATAAGTTATAAATTTCTTATATCAATTTGGTAAAAAATATATCTTAAAATATTAATAAAAAATTCATACAATATGTAAAATTAAGGAAAAGTCATCACATCGACGTGTCCGCTTATCTAAGAACGTCTGACACGTGGATGCAGAGTTAGATTTTTTCTGACTACATATTTTGTGGAGTGATTGCATCTAAATTTATACTTAAATTGTGGAGCAAATAAAGGTTCTTTTAGAAGATGTTTATATTTAGAGGTCGGCATGGATAAAAATGGCCTTTAGTGGTATCGACCAGGTGTCATTCAATAAGAGGACCTTTGGGTCTGCGTAGAGGCCGATCTATCACATGGCCCCAATGGGTGATCTGTTTCCCTTCTTCTCCACGTCTATATATAGTATATACCTCCACATCTGGTGCGCTACTCCTCATAATTGTAGTTGACTCGAAAGGTTTCAGTGCACCGCTGCGAGTATTATAGCAAGTAATAGCTTCCGCTGCAGCGTTCCCTTGGAATTCTTTCGCTTCAACAAAATGGCTTACTCTTTCTCTAACTCCACACTCATCTCTGCTCTCATCGTTGATACTGTTTCCTCCTTTCTTAGCAGGTAAAATAACCATGACGTTCTGTACTATAACTCAATTGAGGTCGGTTATGTGAGCATATTACTCAATTTTGTTTCAATTAAGCTGTTGGGACCTGTTATGTGAATTGTTTTTGTAACTATTTCATTCATTTGGGTTTATTATGTATGTTGATGTGAGTTTGTACAGTCGATTCTGAAGGTTGGATTTTGTTTCTAGAAAAGGTTATGATAGAACGAAATAACGTTAATAGTAAAATACTAAAATACTATACTTATGATACAAGAGGCATGTAGTACTCCCTCGGTCTCGATTATATGTCGCAACATTTTTTTTGGTCTATCCGAAAAAATATTACATTTCTATATTTTAAAAATAATTTACTTTTATGGGATGATTTACAAACGCATATTTATGTAAAATTTATTTTGAACCACACATTTCAAAAGTCTTTATTTTCTCTTAAATATTGTACCAAATAAAATGGTCTCACTAAATTGAGACGAGGAAGTAGTAAAAATAGAGGAAAACAGGGGAGAATTGTGTGAATTCTGAATTCTATCTATAGATCCTCATATGAATAAAATGTGTGCAGGCGTGGGTATGCGGCCGCAGTGTCAGGAGGAGTGAGAGGATCAGTAGGGAGCAATGTAAAAGTAATGCTGAAGAAAGGTGGGGAAGAATCAAGCAAGAAGAGTAGTACATCATGGGTACCAGACCCAGTTACGGGTTACTACAGGCCGGAGAGTCATGCTAAAGAGATCGATGCTGCTGAACTCCGCCAGCTGCTCTTGAAGCACGAACCTAGACAACACTGAAAGCCGCATCTATATATATAATGGGATCAAAGACTGTCTTGAAGCCGATTTTGGTTGCCGTACCACGTCCCATAGCGCATCAGATCTAACCATTTCAAGTGGCCAAACCCAACAAATGAAAGATCGAGACATGTTATGACTTACTGATATGCTAGAAAATACATGGCTCGTCCATGTTTCTTATATGTTATAGCTGAATTAGTATTGTGTTCTTGTCTGCATCTGTGTTTAATAAGTTTGAACTTGTGGTATCTTTGATTTGGCTCCTCTAATGACAAATTTGCGGTATGGGAGTATCTCTTATTACTTAACACTATTTTCAATTCTGTGTTGTGTTTTTTCTTTTTAGTTTGTATAAAAAGAATGTCCTCATACTTTATTTATCTATTGGGTGAAAACAACGCTTCGGGATAGCTGATGCACTTCCAACGACCCCGAGTCTGTGTACAGTTGTCTCCCACTCTCAAAAATTTCCATCACATCAGTCCTTCTCGAACAGAGCGCCGCGGCGCGCATGGCACAGTGACATCGGCACACTCATGTTATTATAACTTTAGGGGGCATAATAGTCTAGTTTTGTCTTGTATAATACAAGACATAGAAGAGAAGGAAGACACATTGTATTTTCTCTAAGCTCACCTTTGTAACTAAGATCTCGATCTCTAAGCAATATACCACTCCAAGCTCTGATTCTTACTTTTTTCATTGTCCATTTTGAATCTTTGTTTATTACATCTTTTTACTTGCTTATTTTTGTATTTATTTAACCTTTTATTTCACACATCCGTAACTTAATAGCAATCTCGGATTCAATAAAGAGGATCTCCGGATTGGATACAACCTATTTGTCTTTAAACCTTAGAATATAAATATGTAACTGTGTTTTGGGTTAGAATCATTTTCACAGAAAGACAGTTTGGTGTCGTCGGTAGGGATAGACAGTTGTGGTGTTGCCTCGATCAGTAGCTGATCTTGTTGAAAAAACTTAAGGGAAGCACTGCACTCGGAAAGAAACATGTCAGGACAACACAACATTGCTCACGAATCGCAGGTACCCATCGAACACCGGAACTTGGTGGACCATTCGAAAACACTACGAACGGAGTCCGACCATTCAATGCTGCAAACAGGGTCAGAGGAAATGATAGTCCCCCTAAAGCAAACCCTAACAAACCCTTAGATGAGGAGGATGTTCGAAGCCACTCCGCGGAAAGCCATGATGCACGGCCCAAGGAGCGATACCCAAGAAAAGAAAAAGACATCGGCACTCGGCTCTGATGTTAGGCGTATTTATACGTTTAATTGCCATATTTTACCTTGTTTAGAGGAAGAATTAAGCTAAATACACTTAACTAATCATTAATCTTGAATTACGAACTAATTTGTGGGTGTTTATGACAATTAGATACTTTACGAGAAAAATATGGTGATTCGGACAGAAAATGAAGTTGGACGTGACATGTGTTAGTTGTGAAGAGAAAACTGTGGAAAACTTTCTAGGAAATTAGCTAAGTGCAAAATGGACCATAGACCATTTTGAGCTCATTCCAATGACGTAGTCATGTTATGACCATCGCTCAGCAAGGTATGAGGGCCAAAAGTGAACTGAAGAAATCTGGCTAAGTACAAAAGGGACAATCCACCTTGCTGAGCACAAGCCAAACGAGGTGCAGTTGTGCTTTGGACCTCGCTCCGCGAGGTAGGGTATCCAAACGTGCACTTGTGCCAATTTTAGACCTGTATTTTTATGGGCCTTGGAGGGTTATTTCCCAACACTATAAAAAGATATTTTGCATGTTTTTTACACAATTTTTTACCGAGGGAGAGTAAGGAGCTGTCGTGGAGGTCGGAGATTATTGGATTTTACCTTTTCTTCTCCTTACTACTAGTTTTTGTATGTTTCTTTGTATGTAGTGTTTTTTTCCTCCATGTCTATGTGGAGCTAAACTTCGCGTTCTAGGATTGTGGTATAGCCATGGATATTGACGTTTGAAGACTATTTTTATCTTAATACGAGTTGTTGATTTTAATTATTTCTTTAATTCTGTGCATAATTGCTTGATTGTTTGGCCAACAATTAAATTCAATTGACTATCTAATATGCATACTTGGGAAAGATGTTAGATTAGAGAAGGGTTAAAGAGATTATCCCTACAGTTGGGCTAAGATTTGTGGCTAGAATAGGAATATACCTAGACCCCACATTTAATTAAATACCGTAAACGAATTGCGTTCATAACATGTTAGTTCCATAGGAATATAGGCGGCGAATTGTTTTGAAAAGGCGAGTAGTAGTTCAGGTGAATATTATGAGAGTTAATAATTTGGTTAATTAGCAATCGTCGATAATTTGAATTAAGGAGAAATAGTTTGATAGCGCAATATGATTGGTGAACAAACCGCAACCCTGGAATATTCATCTCATTGATAACATAAAAACCTGCTCTTTCTAGGTTGAAGTTCATTATTTTATTTATTTATTTTTCTTTAGTTATTTTATATATTTTTAGATTTTATTTATTATTTAAATAATTAAAATTAATTTAATTTAATAAATAGTTAATCATAAGTCACCTGATGACCATATAAGCCGGTCATTACTCATTACTGCATGCTCCTAATTACGGAGTGCTATATAAACTTGTGGCGTTTAATGAATAACAAGATGATTGCCGAAACAGTAAGCCCCATCCCCAGTCCCCACCTCCCCCCGTGAAAGAAGACTTCTAAATTTGCTTGGAAAACGTAAAAGCAGAACCATATATGGAAGAATAAATCAGATCTCTGCAGAGCTCCCATGTAGTCATGAACTGAATAATATGTACAATTAAAGTAAGACTAGTTAAGGTTGTTGTTCACTAGACATGTCATGTGATAAATTCCGGAAGAGCTGCAACAGTATGTGCTTAGGGTGCTTATTCTGATACTATTACGTACTAGTAACTATTAATTACTCCACTCCCATACCAAAACAGCCATTGCATTGTCGGCTAGACCACCCTATTATTGAAAGAAGAATACAGTAGTACTTTAAATTGAAAATAGTCCATTTATACTTAATGATACTAATTTATCATGATAAATTAAGATAGAAATATGTATTGATTATTTGTGGTTCATTTAGTAATAAAAATAATACTCATATATCATGTATTCATTGGATCTATGGGAAAATCAAGGTGAAGAGGTCCAACTCTCCACTAGTTGATGGCAGTGTTTTAAAAGGCAGAGGGGAGGCGTAAGGCGGGTTATTTTACCTATGCCTTGGTAAGGCGTAAGCCTCATGAGTATTTCATAAAATAATATAATTACAATAAATATTTTTTAAATAGGTAAAATTATATAAAAATAAAAGAAAATTGTAAATAAATGAAATATATACGTGTGTGTGTTTGATCCTCACAAAAAAAGCTAATCAAAGCAATCAATTATAGGACACTTATAATTTATAATCATATATAACATAATTTTATAAGTATAAATAATACAATGAAACAAAAGCTATTATGAAATACAAATCAACTCTAACATATTAACTTTCAAACAATGAAAAAATCACAATTTCTTAAAACAATATCACTATCATACTATTCATTTTATCTCCCTATGAACAAATAATCAATAAACTTTATCAGTATTATAATTAAAACGTAACTCCTTCATGAATAAAAATAATATTACTTTCAAATAGCGAAATAATAAAATATAATAATTTTGATACATAGGTCAAAAGACCACATATAAGTGAAAATGTACAATTCGGCTATATATATTTTTTTAAAATATTAAGTGATATTCACCCTCATGTTGTTCTCAAATAGTAAATATGCAATACTACGACTTATTATTTGAATTACACTCAATCTTCTTATTCCTATAGATAAAAAATTATTAAGTATCATTCATTTGTTAAAGAATTATAAGGGTCAATAATTTTAATTAAGAAATTTAATATATAATTTGTGTAAGAACTATTAGGCGAGCCTTGAGCGTCGGACGTTAGGCGTGTTTAGGACGTACAGTCGGACGCTTAAGATGTAAGTCTCACCGGAACTAAACCCCACACATGAGCCTTGAGACATTTGCCAATGTCTCATCCCGGGGCTTGAATCTTGAAACTGGCTTTTAAAATACTGGTTGAAAGTGATGTGTGAGATCCAAAAAGTGAAAGTGAAACGCTAACCCTCCTATATAGTACTACTTACTTACTACTAAGTAATACTATTACTCCCTCTATCTTATTTTATGTATCTTAGTTAAACTTGATATAAAGTTTAAGAAATAAAATAAGACTTTTGAATCTTATGATTTTAAATTAATGATGTGTGTAATGTATTAAAATATCATTTGAATCTTGTGATTTTAAACTTGTCATATAGGATATTTGAATTATCAACTTACTAAATATAAAAAGGCACTCTTTTTTGAACGGATCAAAAAGGAAAATAAGAAAATTAAATTGGAACATAGGGAGTATATATTTTATTACTTCCTCCAATATATTCTTCACCAGCAATCTTTACACGTACGTAATACTATACAGTATTCCTTTTCGCCCTACTACATATATCCAAGCATTTCATTCTCTAAGTCTAAAACTTATTCGTCAGGTCCTCTCCTCCCTACTTTATTACTGGTATAACATAATGTATAACTTCAGACACAAACCTTCACTTCTACTTACTCTCTTGGCCTCCTCAGCCCTCGTCTTTCTCACATTCTTCCTTTTCATAAGTAATCAAAAATCGTCTAGAACGACTCCACATATTCATGTTCACAAAAACATCCAAATAGCCCAATCACATTGTGAAGGCACACTTCATCCTGAACTTTGTGTATCCACACTCTCCTCATTCCCAGATCTCCACCGTAAATCCATTGCGGAGATAGTCTCTTCACCAGTAAAAGTCACTGTGGGCGAGGTCAGAGACTCCGCCCAAAACTGCAGCGACCTTCGTCGCCATATTTCCAAACTGGAACCTATTGAGAAACGAGCACTCGAAGACTGTGTTCAACTCTTGGGGGCCACTATTTCTGAGCTTAGAACTGTCCTCGCTGATCTCTCACCAAAGAAATCAGCTTCGAGGCACTACAATGAAATCCAAACACTTCTCAGTGCTGCAATGACCAATGAGGACACTTCCTCGATGGACTCTTCTACAGTAAAAAGAACTTGAGCCTTTACGTTGAGGAAAATCTGCATACCATCGCTCACCACGTCAGTAACTCCCTCGCCATGCTCAAAAAAATTAAGAGACGGGGTTGTGAAGAAGAAGAACAAGTGTTTCCAGAGGTGAAAAATGGATTCCCAAAATGGGTGAAGAGGCGGGACAGGGCACTTCTTCAAGCTCCAGTGAATGAAACAAAGTTTGACTTGGTGGTGGCGAAGGATGGTACTGGTAATTTCACTACTATCAACGAGGCCTTAAGTGCAGCGCCCAACTCTAGCACAACAAGATTCGTTATCTACATTAAAGCGGGAGCTTACTTTGAATACGTTGAGGTAGACAAGAAGAAAAACATGATAATGTTTGTCGGAGATGGGATCGGAAAGACAAAGATAAAGGGTAACCGGAATCATGTCGATGGATGGACTACTTTCCGATCTGCCACCGTTGGTAAGTTCTAGCCTCTTTCTTTTTGATCGTTTCATGTGGGGACTTATTACATTATTTCTTTAAGATTGTAATAATTTTCCTCGGAGAGTATTATCATTATTACATAATATATATAGTGTGTACAAGAGAGGAATCCTAATTCGGGAAGGATACTAATATAAAATAAATATACAGTATTCATAATTACACAATATATGACGAATATATGGAGAATATTCGCTAATACACCCCTTCAGTTTGAGCGGGAGGAGGCCGGACGCTGAGACTGGATCTGAAGTCAAGGATTAATTGTCTGGGAAGCCCTTTTGTGAAGATATCTGCATACTGATATGACGAAGGCACATGCAACACTCTGACATGACCGAGCGCAACCTTCTCACGAACAAAATGAATATCCATCTCAATGTGTTTGGTTCTCTGATGTTGAACCGGATTATGAAACAGATATATGGAAGATATGTTATCAGAGTATACAATGGACGCCCGACGTAAGGGACACTGGAGCTCCAAAAGTAGATTTCGGAGCCAACAGATCTCAGCTACAACATTGGCAACGCCTCTGTATTCTTCTTCGGCACTCGAACGGGATTGGGTGGCTTGTCTCTTGGCATACCATGAAATGAGATTATCCCCTAAGAATACACAATAGCTGGAGGTGGAGCGTCGCGTGTCCGGACACCCTGCCCAATCTACATCCGTATAAGATAGCAATATGATCGGTATAGAGGGGTATAGATGTAACCCATAATCAAGTGTGCCCGTAATGTATCGAATGATACGCTTAAGAGAAGTGAAATGAGACTCCGTGGGAGCATGCATAAACATGCACACCTATTGAACAACATATGCAATATCATGCCTGGTGAAAGTAAGATACTGAAGTCCACCTGCAAGGCTCCTATATATAGTAGGATCGGAGACTGGAACACCATCCATAGCATTGAGCTTTGACTTAGAATCTACCGGAGTGGGCATAATTTTGCAATTTTCCACCTTAGCCTTGTACACTATCTCCTCTGCATACTTATGCTGATTCAAGAACATATAATCTGCAGATCTAGTCACTGATATACCCAATAAGTAACTTAACTTGCCCAAGTCAGTCATAGCAAATTCGATTTTAAGTAAAGCAATAATCTCATTTTTCAACCTATCAGATGAGGCAGTGAGAACAATATCGTCCACATATAGCAGTAAGTAAGCAGTGCTAGCACCTCGATGAAAAATGAAAAGAGAATTATCACACGTGATGCATACAAACCCAATCTGCATAATATACCTGGCAAAGCGATCATACCACGCTCTGGGGGCATGTTTCAAACCATATAGTGACTTACAGAAACGACAAACATAGTGAGGGGCTGCTGGATGGACAAAACCATGTGGTTGGTGCATGTAGACGATTTCTTTCAAGTTCCCATGTAGAAATGCATTTTTCACGTCCAGCTGATGTATTGGCCAGTACTTTTCCATGGCTATACTCGGAACTATGCGAATGGTAGCCGGTTTGACATTCAGACTGAATGTCTCACCACAATCAATACCCTCATGCTGATTTGTGCCATTAGCCACAAGTCGTGTCTTATACCTCTCTAGGTCTCTAATGTCTCTGAATTTGTGATGAAATAGCCACATGCAACGGATCACATTCACCCTCTCCGGTATAGAAACCAAATTCCACGTGTGTTGTTTTGTTAAAACATTAAATTCCTCACACATACCGACATTCTAATTAGGGTCTTGTTTGGCTAGTTTGGGGTTTTTGGGATTTAGGGAAATTATTTGGGCAAACAGGTTAAACTGGACTTTGGGCTTGAAATTCCCGTGTTTGGCACGAGTTTCCATTTGGTGAGTGGAGGCAGTGGGTGAGTTGGTTTGCTGGTGGTGTGTTGGTGTCGGGTTTATGGGTGTTGGAATGTCAGAACATGGTTTTGGGTTGGGTGTTCTGTTTGGTGCTGGCAGATCTGGTGGGGTCGACAGTGGTGGCGATACGGTCGGAGACGATGGTGATTAGGTTAGTATCGTCGGGTAAGAGGAATGTGGTGGGTTAGGTTGCTGGTTCTGGTGCGTTGGTAAGGAAGAGATGTTGTCGGTGTTGGTCTGATCAACGGAATCTGGGTTAGGTGTTGGTCAGTTGGAAATGGCGGTCGGTGGAGGTAATATAGCAGTTGGTGGTGTGTGACGGAGTTGGGTGATTTGTAGGTGGTTGACCGGTGGTGAAACAGTGGAGATCGACTGGTCGCCGATGTTGGTGGCAACCAGTGATGATTGTTTTAGTGATGACTCGGTAGACACCGCCGCGGGTCTGACGACAGAAGCGGTGGCGGTGGGTGGTAGAGAGGAGGTTCCGGTGGCTGACTGATTTAGTTGGCTGAGAATGACGGGAGAGATGTCGAGCTCGTCAAGAAAGGTATAGTCTATTTTTCAAAAATTTTGGAGATTCAAAAAAGGGAATGTGGTCTCATCAAACGTGACGTGACGAGAGATGTGGATTTGACGAGTGGACAAGTCATAGCGTAGATAGCCCCTATGATTAGATGGGAAACCTACGAAGACACACGGAGTAGTTCGATGTGCTAATTTGTGAGGGGCGGTGAAGGCAAGATTAGGATAACACAGACAACTGAATATCCTTAGGTGGTCGTAAGAGGAAATCATGCGGTATAGAATTTCGGTTGGAGTCATATTGTGAAGGGTACTAGTGGGTAAAATGTTAGAATATATTCGGACATTTTAACGACATAGACCCAGAAGGACGGGGGAAAAGAGGCATGAAATAGTAGAGTACGAACCATGTTATTAATGGTGCGGATAATACGTTCGACTTTACCATTTTGAGGTGAGGTGTGGGGGCAGGAGAAATGAAAAACCATGTCATTATTGCTACAAAATTGGTGAAACATCGAATTATTGAATTCACGACCATTATCACACTGAAATGATTTTATGTATTTTTCAAATTGTGTTTTGATAAATGTCCGAAACTCAAGAAATTTTGCAAACACTTCCGATTTAAATTTGAGTGGGTATATCCAAATATAATGAGAAAAATCATCTAACAATACCAAATAATATTTATGACCAAGGGAACTAGAAATAGGAGATGTCCACAAGTAAACATGAATAATATCAAAAGGTGAAAAAGTGGCGCTGGTAGATGATATAAAAAGAAAACGAACATGTTTGCCTAAATAACAAGAAACACGGTGATGGGCAAGTTTTCCATTATTACATTTGATAAAATTATTACCTCTAAGAAAATTAAAAACTGGGGTGCCTGGGTGGCCAAGCCGATTATGCCAAGTGGATGGAGATATAACAACGAGAGATACGAGAGAGCTAAATTCGGCAGCGGAGGTGGATGGAAATGGATAGAGATCCCCCGTGCTATTGCATCTCGTAAGATGGATCCCCGTACGAAGATCCTTCATAGTAAAACCAAATGGGAAAAAAATGGATGTGGTGGCTGTGTGTGGGAGGTACCATAGCCCTATATTGGAATGCGATGACAATTACCAAGAGTAATATATTGAGGATGCTTTAATCGAAACAGTGTAGGAATATTACATGAAGAGCGAGTGAGGTGAGATGTAGCTCCCGAGTCCATATACCAATTTTTGTCTGGTTAGCTGCAAGTTCATACTGCGAAAGGCATGACCTAAATCAGATGGGGACAGACCGGTTGATGGCTGCATGTACTGGGCCCGAGTGAAGCGGGCCTAATGCATCTGGTATGAGCCTGCCCGAGACATTGGGGAGGGGGCCAACAGCCTCTGTTGGTTGTATAAAAATTACGTCGGTACCTGGGCAGGTACTGAGGCCCAGTTCGGAAGCTGGAACTGTGCAGCTAGGCCGGTCCACTAAGAGTATGGACTGGGTTGCGGCTGTTGTGAGTGTTGATGCTGGCCGCGGACCTTTCCACGTCCTTTGCCACCTCTACCGTCGTCGCAACCTCTGCCTCCCCTGCCGTCGCGGTTCTGCCACGGTTGAGTGTTTTTCGGCGGGGTTGGGCTGGCGGCAATGTTATTTTGGAGGAGACGTTTTGACTGCCAACGCCTTTTGGTTGTGCTCATCCTGCTTTGCAGACACGGGTTTCTTCTAGCAACAATTGCGAGTATGCCTTGTTGAAACTGGGTAATGGATCAGCCTGTTGTATCATGGTGGCCAAAGTGTCAAATTCACCTTTTGGGAGGCCTGCACCTAGTTGTAAGACCATCTTTGTTTCAGAAATGGGTGAGTCGACGTTAGATAGTTGATCCGCCACAAGTTTCAATTATTTGCAATAATAAGTCATGTTGGAGAAATTTTCAAGACGTGTATTATTAAATTGTTCCTCCAAATACACAGCACAAGTGTGCTTGTTATCTTGAAAAATTTCCTCTAACCGAAGCCATAAATCGAGGGCCAAGGCGCCGAATTTCATTATAGTAAGGAGCAAGTCCTGAGAGATACTATCATACATCCATTGTTTGACAGCGGCTTCAAGACGAAGCCATGTAGTGTCGTCAACCTCAGGTGGGTGAGGGAATGAGTCGTCGATATGGTTAAGCACGTTATAGACACATGCATGAATACAGAAGAGTTCAACCCATGGGGAATATTGATCGTTTTCTTGATCAAGAATAATTGGGAGGCAGTTCTTGATGTTGGTGACAGTGAGGGCTGGATGAACTGAGAGAGAAAATGATGATTTTGGTATGGCAGGGGTGACGACGGTTGAGGATGAGGCCACTATGGGAGTTGTGGGAGGAGTCATTATAGTGGATGAATTTTAATGGAGTAGGAGAACGGAGACGAGAAGAAAAAAAATATTGAAGGAAGGGTGGTTATCTCAGCCAAGGGTGGCCGCCGGTAGTAGTCCGAAACAGGGGGGCGACACAGCTCAGAGAAATCCTAGGATTTTGGCTTCTGATACCATGTAAGATTGTAATAATTTTCCTTGGAGAGTATTCTCGTTATTACAAATATATATAGTGTGTACAAGAGAGGAATCCTAATTCGATAAAATCCTAATATATCATAAATATACGATATTCGTAATTACACAATATATGAATATTCGCTAATAATTTTGTGAACTTAAAACCACTTAGAGTAATTCCAAATTGACTAGTCCTCTTGCATTGCATATTTATAGGGTATAACATATTAAGGGAAGGTTTCTTAGGTTATTGCAATGCTTGAAGATCACATGCAACCTATAAATGCTAATTTGAGCTCCAACCAAGAATTTGTTTTGGTTCCTGGGGAAGATAAAATGAGTGGAACTAGAGTTAATTTACTGGACATGAAGTAATTCATCCGTTTCATAACAAGTGGTTGTTTAGATTTTTAATTTTTTTTCAAAATAAATGGTTATTTAGATTTTCAAGAATACTTTGGGCATATTCTTCTGAAATTGTCTTTGTTTAAATAACATTCATTAACTATATTTTTTTCTTCTAGACATTGATTAGGGGTAAATTAGTAAAATCACTTCTAATTTTCTAGGAGTGAGCATTTTCTTAAGGAATATGCCCAAGCTAAAAGAACCACTTGTTATAGAACGGAGCAAGTAACACGCATTTCAATTAATTTAATGGCCCCACTATATTTTATACAGCTAAGACCGCATGAATTCTTGTTTAAATATAGTTTTTACATTCCTAATATATATTCCTTTCGTCTCAAATTACTTGTCGTGGTTACTAAAAATAATTGTCTCAAATTATTTATCGTTTTAGAAGTTTAAAATATAATTAATTTTTTTTTCATTTTACCCTTTATCATTAGTGAATATGACATATAAATAGAGTAAACATTTAATGGAGATAGATTATAATTTAGTCATAAATAAAAGTAAAGTAGGTCAAATATCTTTTTAATTAATATTTCTTAGGATGTAAACCAAAAAAAATCACAAATAATTTGACACGGGAGAGTATAAAACTGATCCATCCATTTAAAGTCAAAAATAGGTCAGCCCTCTCATGTGCATGCATTAGAAGCGTCTCGTTTTCCTTTTTTCTTTTTTAATTGCTCTTAATCCTGACACTAATTAACCCTGAACACATAAAGTTACCATTTCCTTTCTTTTCTGTTCTCGGTAAACCCCACAGAGAATTTTTTTCGGTGCTCAAGAAAAACATTATTTTGGTGATTTAAGTTAATAATTTGTTTCCTGCGTGTTGTGTCATAAAGCTAAGTATATTGTCTTTACTTAAGGTTTCCCTGTACATTATCACTAATTACTGTCTGTTCTTCAAGTTGTCTGTTTTCACTTTTAGTCCTTTTTCTTTTAATGCAGCCGTGGTGGGAAAAGGATTTTTAGCAAAAGGCATCACCTTTGTAAACTACGCGGGACCAAGCAAGCACCAAGCAGTGGCTCAGACCTATCGGCTTTCTACCAATGCAGCTTCGTCGCATACCAAGACACCCTCTACGTTCATTCCCTTCGACAATTTTATTGCGACTGCGACGTTTATGGTACAGTCGACTTCATCTTCGGTAATGCGGAAGTAGTTTTCCAGAATAGATTGGAATTTTTAATTGCGACTGCGACGTTTATGGTATAGATTGGAATTTTTAATAATGACGTTGTCTTAGCATATATGCTTAAACTTTCGTTACGTTATATTGTTCCACATATAAATTGTTTTCCTAGCATAACCATATCGGTAAATATTATATCGTTTTTGAAGATGTAAATTAGCATATGGGTTGTTTGATTGTCAAAATATATTTGGATTGATGTCAATACAACAGAAATACTATCGAATTTTCAGCGTGATAATTCGTTAGAAAAAATATATAGGTACTACTAAAAAAAATAGTAATTTTCGATCATTTTTTTCAACCACAAGCCTTGCATGTACACATCGATCAAAATTTGAATTACGCGGATTAGGAATAATGCAATTAAGAAATATATATGGACTAGTCATACACATATCAGGGGGAAATTGTGCGGGATTATGAACACAGACCAACAAGAATATGGAGCAGCAAAAACAAAATACGGAGTGAATCCGTCCGAACATAAATCCAACCTAACACTAACACTACGTGGTTCAGCTGCAAAGAATGACACATAACACCCTGTGGCCTTTTGTTTTTACTGTGTCATCTCATATGAGGAGCGGAACTATTAGACACCCTCTTTGAATTTTATGGATGCTATTAGTTTGTTTTCTAGGTAATAAAACTGATCGATTAATTCCCGGCCTGAGGAATTTGAAATCTAATCGGTAGCCTGTTTTCTTGAGGAAGTTAATGTCATTTGTATTACTTATTCACAATTAAAGTAAGACTAGTTAAAACAGTTATTTCAGCAGACATATGATGTGATAAATTCCGGAAGAGCTGCAACAATTTGAGCTTAATTATCTGATACTACTACTATTAATTTACTCCATTTCCCATACCAAAACAGCCGTTGCACTGTTGTCTGAAGTGGGATTGCAGAGGGCCAGCCTATTACTGAAAAAAGAAAACAGTATTAATTTAAATTGCAAAGATTGAGATCTTATGATGTATTATTAAATAATTGTATAATCATGCCTTTCTTTATTCTAAAATTGCATCTGCTTATACAATTGAGTTATCAATCGTTCAGGTTATGTCTCTATTTTGGTGTCCAGTGCCTAATGCAAGTAACGTGTGAGATCCATAAGTAATCAACCTCACCCTGCTATATATGTTCAACAGGCAGAGCAGCTGTTGTTTCATAACCAAAGTTTGAAACTTAATCTTCAGCTCCTTCCCTCTCTACTTTTATCAGAAAGAAACCTTCACCTCTACTCACTCTCTTGGCTTCCTCAGCCTTTGTATTTCTCACATTCTTCCTTCTCTTAAGCAACCAAAATTCATCATCATCCAGAGTCGTTGTAACGACTCCGCATATTCAGTCACGTTCACAAAAACATCCAAACAGCCCAATCCCATTGTCAAGGCACACTTCACCCTGAACTTTGTGTATCTACACTCTCCTCATTCCCAGATCTCCATCGCAAATCCATTGCCGAGATCATATCTTCTACTGTTAAAGTACTCAAATGGGTGGAATAGAATGCCTTTCATTGTGGTTAGCTGTACATATATAGAATTATAAAAATATGGGAAGATATTTACAATCCCAAAGAATATGCTAATACAATCCCACAGAATATTCTAATTGATTTACAATTGAAAACATATTTACTTATAAATGGAAAGCCAACTAATTCTCCTAACTCTTGCTAACACTCTCCCTCGAGATAGAGCATAAATATCATGTATGCCCATCTTGACAAGTGAGTTATTAAAGGCTTGTCTCGATACAGCTTTAGTCAGAACATCATCCAACTGTTCTAAGGTCTTCATATATGGAACTTCAATTGTTTTATCCTCAAACTTTTCATATATGAAATTATGATCAATCTCCACATGTTTAGTACGATCGTGTTGAATTGGATTTTCTGCAATTTTAATAGTTGACTGAGTGTCGCAAAACAACATCATAGGCTTATTGAGCAAAAAATCAAACTCCTTCATAAGCCGTTTCAACCACAGTAATTCTTGGATACCTTTGACCATTGCTCTGTATTCAGCTTCTGCACTAGACAACGAGACAACCTTCTGTTTTTTACTCTTCTAAGTAACCAGGTTACCTCCAACAAAAGTGAAATACCTGTTGTTGAGCGTCGTCTTTATCTTTTTGCACTCCAATCTGAATCACAATAACCCATAATTTATATATGGTTATTCGTAGACAACAGGAGGCCTTTTCCCGGTGCAGTCAAGTACCGCAAGATTCTAATAATTGCATTTATATGAACTTCACTTGGATTATGCATAAAGCGACTTACCACACTGATCGCATAAGCAATATATGGTCGTGTATGTGATAAATATATCAAGCGTCTTTCAGGAAGTGAGAAGCTCCAGTCGCATATGCCATTTACCATCAATTACAGTAAGTTTTTTTTTACCCTTTCTTTCTCTTACTTTGCTTTAGTGAAAGTTAATTTTGAATTCTTTGTTGGAAATTAGCCTTTGGCGGGGAGATGCGTCCACCCATCTTTGATGAATTAAACACTAGTGTTCCGCATGTTGGAGACCTTGTCTCTTCGCACATGCATGATCTACGAAGCGAGTAGATGACCGTAGGGCCAAGAATAGTCTAATTTCGTTGAGAAATGAAAGAGATATTGGTCCACGAAGTAAGGTGTTTGAGACATGGAAATGTGGTGTGGGACAAATCTACCACATCGGTGGGAATAGGAAGAATTGCTCTCTATATAAGTCTCTAATTGGTAAAGGGTTTGGGACCCCAAGGGGTATCCCATGTGTTTAAAGGAGGAAAGACCTAGATGTGCTTGGGTTCAAGGCTAAGCCCTTCAGCGCCGCCGCCGCCGTCCAGGGCACAGGGCACAGAGACGCAGGCTGTCTAATATTATCTTTTTGGACCAGAGAACTCGCGGATGTCTGATTTGGACCAGAATTCTTTCATATGTACAGTTTGGTCCCTGAAGTTTCAATATTTACAGTTTGGTCCCCAGAGTTTCTGGAGACTTTTTCTGCCTACCATTGGACTGCTTTTTTGGAGCATTAACCAGCCATTACTTGGATGATTAACTCTCCATTAACAGCCCATTACTTGGGCATTTGGGCAGCTTCTTTCAATGGTCTTAATAGCCATTACTTGGTTGTTTTAATGGCCTCCCTTAATGGCCATTACAGCCTTGTTTGTGGCTGTTGGACAGCCCCTCCTCATGCTATATATTGAGCTTCATTTGGCTCAAAACAGGAGGAAGAAACATGCAGCAAATGATCAGAAAACAGACTAAAAAACAGGAAGAAACTGGGCAGAAAATAGACGAAAATACAGTGAGAAACAGCCACAAAACAGTGAGTGAAGTTCAGCGAAAATCAGTGCAATTTTCGACTGAAAAACAGTGACCAAGCCTTCACGTATACACAAGATTTACACTATAGAGACACACTATATACACAGAGACAAAAGAGAAGAGTAGACAGAAACTCTTCCTTCCTATTCCATATCTTCAGCAAGTCAAGTCATATTTGTTTTCTTCGCCAGGCTCAACCTATTGGCTTTGTAGCGTTGAGATTAAAGTATTGTTTTATCTTGGGAGACTATTGCCCGTTAACGTAAAAGCATATATACGGGGAATCTTGTCTTAAGGATAGAGGGCTATCCTCGACTCAACACACAATGTTATAACCATCCAGATTTAGTTGTTTCTTGATTTCAGGATATCAACATTCAAGACACAACAAACTTGCGGCAGTTCTCAACATTGGCTTTGCAAGGTGATCAAGATTCAAGACACAACACACATGCGGCAGTTTTGAAGATTGACCATTTATTTATCCTTTCGAACATTTGTAATAGTTATTACTTCCCGTACTGCTCTATAAAGTACCATAGAATACCAACATTCTTATGGTCTTAACAATTATTGGATGAAAGCACGACAACATGAAGTAAAGAGGTTGGCGACTAATTTAGACAATTTTAATGACTATCATACTTCAATAAGGTGAAAAGTGGTACTTTGAAAGACCTAAGCTTAATTCTTTTGTAAGCTTCATAAATTATGGATGTCTAGCATGTGTGTGTATATTTTGGTATGTTTTTCTTTAGTGAATAAATGAATGAAAAAACTTGGTAAATAGTGCATATTTTAACTTCTTTTTTTTAAGAATGCATTATTTTTCTATGACTGACATATTATAGAGTGAAATATTTTGTGATGGTTGCTGAACTAAAGCCAAACAAGCGACAACTCAAGGATGCTCATGCCGTGGTAGCAATTGAGAAGATTGAAGTTGAAGCGGTTGGAATTTTTTTAATTTTGTTACAAGAGTTTTAATTTTTTTAATTTGTTATTCTTGTGTTCCAGTTTTTACAATTGCTATAAGAAAATGCTTTGTCTTGAGCCCAGTGTCTCCCGGAAACAGCCGCTCTACCTACCAAAGTAAATGTAAGGTTTGTGTACACTCTACCCTCCCCAGACCCCCACATTGTGAGATTTCATTGGGTATGTTATTGTTGTATAAGCAGATAAGGCATATTTCTTATTCTCCGACACATTGTAAATACTAATGACAAAGAAAACACTACTCTGTAAAATTGTACAAACATATTATTTTTTAAAGTTGTTGTGTAAAGTATTTTCGTCGTATAATATGCTCCCTCGATTTTACTATATATGAACCTATTGCACTAGAGTTTACGGAAAAACCTTTAGAGTTATTATAAACATGTTCGTTGTAAAATATGTACTCTTGATTTTATTATATAACCATGTTTAGTTGCTCGCGAGTATATGATTTTTTTTAACAAAAAATATGTGGTCTTAAATATACAATGAGATGTTTGAAAAAATCTAACACGATATAGATCTTGATTAATTGAGCCGATATTAGATGATTATACGGAAAACAAATGATTTTTATGACTATAAAAGGGTAAAATAAAAATTTAAAGTAAAATATTTTAAATATAAATAGAGTATTATTTTCGTCATAGATTAAAAGAAAATAATTCACATAAAATTATGTATTACTCCTCAACTTTCAATAAGTGAGTCCTTTGTAAGAATACCCCAATTTTGAAAGGTTCAATGATTTTATGTCTATATTTATTTATGTTGGGAAAGGTAATGACCAATATAACTTTTTGAATCGTAACTAAGATGGAGATTTCGTTTCTTTCACTTTCAAATGCTTAGAGAAGGAAGGTAAAGAACATTACATTAATATTATAAAAAATAAATCATTGTTAATATAAGTTTATCAATTATAATAAGATTATTTATATTGTATCAACTCATGGTAAAATCATTAAGTAATATTTGATTAGTAAATATTGATTATATCATTTATCAAAATCAAGGACTTACTTTTTTGCTACATATAATTTACTAGTATACGATAACAGTAAATTTTGTTATAACCAATAAAAAGTAAAAACTATGCTTCAAATATTAATTAATTATATGCAAATAAATAATTTTGATGTGGAGAAGAATGATGTAATAGTGAAGAAGTCGTGACAGTGTTACAAGATTTATCTTCTTTGCCGTCCCAAGCCGGCACAAGCGGTCGGAAAAGGATACATCATAGTATAACATTGAGGCGTATGTCAAGTTGAGGCCCTAATTGCAAGTCTCTTTTAATAAATATTCCGTTGGGTTAGTAGATAATGGAGATGGAGATGGAGCAGAAGCTTTCTTCAGTAGCGAAGAGGCTAACATCGTCACCCATACAGCAACTGTCTTATCTTGCCGAAAGATGTAATGCCATCAACCTTGCTGAAGGTTTTCCTGATTTCCCTGCACCTTCCTACCTCAAACATGCTGCCATTTCCGCTATCCGCTCCGACTTCAATCAGTACCGGTTAATTTCCTTTCCTTTCCTTTCTACTCCATTACTTACTGCTACTACTATTTTTCTTTATCCAATGTTTGTTTACATTGAAGGAAGAAAGTGGTGATATATGCCTTTTTAATACATTTGATGTTTTTAATCTTTATCTACTAGACTGCTATTTTGTTTCTCATAATTGGGCCTGGCCATTGGATTGACTGAATCGCAGGCATGTTCAAGGAATATGTGACTACGTGGCTCATCAAGTCAAACGAATGCATGGCCTTGATGTCGATCCTCTGACTGATATTGTCGTATGCTGTGGTCAATCTGAGGCTTTTGCTGCCGCAATGTTTGCAAGTATATATATGGTTTTCTTTACAAACTCAATATTAATATAGGCAGAGATAGATCACGTTACTGTTTTCTTTGTTCAGTAATAAATCAGGGTGATGAAGTCATCTTATTTGATCCATCCTATGAAACTTATGAAACATGCATTAGGTTGGCTGGTGGGGTCCCAGTAAGCCTTCATAACTACATTTTTATACTAGCTTCTTCTACTTAAACTAGTCAGGTTTGTCACATCTTGATTGATAACTTCTGTTGAAAAATGGACAGGTGTATGTAGCTCTTGATCCCCCTCATTGGAGTCTGAATCCAGATAAACTAGCAAAGTCATTTACTGGCAGGACAAAAGCTGTTGTCCTCAACAGGTAAAAAAGAAAAGTTTCTTATTCAATATGAGACAATTCTTGAATGGATTGACATCGGGTGGAGTATACTTCCAAGTTAGGAAAACTCTGTAACTAATTATTGTGGACTTCTGTTCCTTTTTTCTGCATTTTGCCACTAATTCCAGCTAGTTGTTAGTCCTCCAGTCATAAGCTTGGAGAACAACGTGGAAAAAGCATTTAGCGATTACATTTCCATAGGAAAGCTAATGACCTGACTTAAGTACTAAAAGTCATCTTGTCTATCCAAAATTGCTTTCCTGTACTTTTATTATAAGCATCATATCAGAATGTATTCTTTGATCTATGATGTCAAATTATTCTGTTGCTTCTATGAGTTGATATAAGACTAATCGGAGAGAAACTAATGCAGAGAACTAACGGCTTAACAATATAGCATGTAGTCCTTTATTTTCGATTTCTGTAATGGCCTTTTATTATGCATGATTTTGACTCAGAGGAGCACTATGCTATATAAATGGAGAAATAGACACCAATTGTAGAGTTTTGTTGCAACTCACCCCAGGTTGACACACTTGATCATTCAGATATCACAATACTGTTGTGCAAAAGATTTTTAGATTCTCATTAACTGATGTTCTGTTTCAGGAAATCATAAACTTTTCATTCTTTTAGTCTAACCAATAGTTTAGAAGGTTCAGTTTTGTAGTTGCACATATAGTGTACAACATGCTAGACGAAGAAGGTTTTAAACTGATAATAAATTTTAGCATTGGATTTGAATGTTCTGATACAAAGTGGTGCAGCCCTCACAATCCAACTGGAAAGGTTTTCACCAAGGATGAGCTTGAGATTATTGCTGGAGCTTGCCGAACCTGGGATATTCTAGCTGTAACGGACGAGGTCTGCTTCATTTTGTCACATTTTCTTGCGCTTTTCAAGGAAAAAGAAAAGCGACGATTAAAGTATATTCAGTCCCTTGTTCAAGCTAATCTGCAGAATGCATTTTATATTTACAACTCCACCGTGAACCCCAAAAGAAAAGAGGAGAAGAATAAAAAGAGAGATGCAATTTGCAGTACTAAAATTTTTCACTCCTGAAAAACTTCTGGTGTGGTATCTATAGAAGAAAAATGTTTTTATTTTGTTTCCTTTTTTGCCTTAATAGACCTGTTTCTTCAACCTCTCTTTTCCACCCCACCTTTTCCTTTCCAATTTAGGTTGAGATACTATCCCTTGACTGATGCCTTTGCGTGTAAGCTCAGGTTCTAATTTATTTATATATCAGTGGTATACCTGGATCTGGAACCAAACATATCCGACTCGGCACTTTATATTTCTCTATAGGTATATGAGCATATTACCTTTGACGGGGAGAGGCACACATCAATTGCCACATTTCCAGGAATGCAGAAGCGGACCATCATCACATCTTCCTTGTCAAAAAGTTTTAGTGTGACTGGTAAACATATGATATCCTGCTTCCAATGCCAGCATGTTCAAGTCGTTCCTACCTCGGTAAGTAGGTTGATTTATTAAGTTTTCATTTATCTTCATGATTTTTCAGGTTGGAGGATTGGCTGGGCAATTGGCCCGGCTTGCTTCGCATCTGCAATCAGGAACATCCATGTTAAAATTACAGACTCTGCTCCTGCACCTTTCCAGGAAGCTGCCTTGACAGCTTTGAGAAGTTCCCCTGAGTACTTTGATGCATTGAGACAAGTAATTTTTCTCGCAATTAGTAGCTCTACTGGTGTTCCCTTTTCCAACTTATTAGTTAATCCATTTTCACGTCTTTGCTGCTCAGGACTATGAATCAAAAAGAGATTACTTGACTCAGGTGCTTACAAAAATTGGTTTCCAGATCCCCTTCACGCCTAAGGGTTCCTTTTTCCTATTCATGGAGCTTCCCCAGACATGCACTCTTTCTGATGTAAGTAGTCACAAAAGAGCTTTCTTCAATTATCATATCAAGCATGAATACCTATTTTCCCTAATAGAAATCCTTACATTAGGACTGTCCTATTTAATTGGTAGGTATCAGAAGGTTCAAAAGGGACACGAAATATTCTTCTTACTTTCTTTTTTTTGACCCGGGGGAGGGGGGTGTTGGAGGAAGAGAAGGAAGGGTGATAGGATTTAGTTTTGTTAAGATCTGGAACTTAGCTCAACAAAGCATTAACAAGTGAAGCTTCCTGGCAAAGCTTCAAACAATTCACTTCATTGATTTGACTTCACTTTACTTAAGATTAAAGATAGGGGCTGGGTGGGCAGTAAAGGCTCATTTAATAGACAGCGAGCTAGCTGTTTACTTATTCAACATTTGCGGAGTTTGAACTGAAGTGTATTTGGCTCCATAATATCAGTTTTTTTTTTAAAATCAATCATCCAACTCTATTATGAGTGGATGCCTTATATTGAAAAACAAACTTTACAAAAAGAGGAGGAAAGCCTCCACTACCTACTTAGATTGGGACATCCCCCATTCTATGGTAAAGTAGGATGTCTAATCAGCTCCCGAAAATGGTAGAGAGGAGCAGAGCCTCATCTATACATAGTTCCTCAAGGAACATCAAAAGAGTAAACTCTATACATGTCTTTACCCACGGAGAAGGAATTCTTTTTGGTTATCATTCTGAAGGAGGGCACTCCCATTCTATTCATGTTCACTTCTCCTCTGGCTTCCCTTGGCAAAATTGATGTTGTGTGATCCAAGTAATGTTAGTGCACTGGAGTCCCCAGTTGGCAAGGCAATCAACCACCTTATTCCCTTCTCTAAAGAAGTGCTGTCCACTCCAATTGTCCATCTCAAGAAGTAGCTCTTTGATACTGTTAATCTTGTTCCAAAGACTCCACGGTATATCAATGTTGCTAAGTACCAGTCTATCAGTAATTTTGAGTCGACCTCCACTTCTAAATTCTTGATGACATTGTCGATACACCAATGAAGACCTGTTTCTAGAGCCTGTGCTTCTGCCATATTGTTGGTGCTAATTCCAAAAGCTTCTCTATAAGCAACTTTCATGTTGCCATGCTCATCCCTAAGTATGACCCTTCCTCCACTTGGCCCTGGGTTACCTTTCCATCAGTATTAAGTTTGTAATAGCCAGGCTTTGGTCTTGACCATGTGACAGGTATTGAGACGATCTTTTCCATAACAGTTTATTTACCTTATTTTCTGTTTGTGTTAAGATCACTTGAAGAAACACTAGATGGTCCCTGCTTGTATGATGATTCTACTTTCTGGAGATTTTTTTTAGAGATTTGGAGAAAGGTTATTTTTCCATTCTAACCTAGCTGAAGTTGGGTTTAGTTGATCATTTACCCTTATCATCAAGGTTTATAAACTTATTTGAAAGTATATAACTTTAACGATACATGTACATTGAGGGTGATAACCGCCGGTTGTGCCAGCAATAGGTTCAGTATTTTGGACAGGATTTTGGATAAAGTTTTTTACATCTCAGAATGGCCTGTACGAACTTGACAAGCATTTTATTTAGTGTGCTTTATATGTTTAAATGGTGGAACTGATAAACTCAAGGCATTCCAGGTTGACTTTGTGGAGGGATTGATTAAACAAGCTGGGGTGGTGGCTGTACCAGGCCGTGTATTCTTCCACACTGATTCGTCACAAGATGACCTTTCTCCAACTGCTATTAGTTACCACAGGAGATATATAAGGTTTGCTTTCTGCAAATGTGAGGAAACACTAGCTGCTGCTTCACAAAAGTTAACTGAGCTCGTCGATGGTTCAGGGAGATTGATGCTATTTTAAATTGGATTGCTTTTATAACCCTTTCCAGTTCACGTCCATGAGAAGTGGAAGCTTCAAGTTGATTGGAGGCTAGCCCTTTTTGAATGACATGCAACAGGAAAGATTCAGCTGCGCACAATAGAAGATCTGTTTGTTCTTTGCTGTATGAAGAGAATGCCCCCAGCCCCCCACCTTTATTGCTATTGAGGCGAATGGGGTGGGGTTTTGCAATGTTAATTGAAAGATAAAGTTCACGAAAATAAATAAGAAGGATAATCATTCATTTTCTCTTGTGGTGATCTGGGTTGTTGTAATTCATTTTCTCGACTTGTAGCTTTTACCAATTGAAGAAAATTGACTTGAAAAATAAGAACCGATAAAAGGAAGTTGAATATTTTTGTGTCAAACGTGGATGAAAGCTCAAACCTCTTTTGCCTTTGAATAACCCCAACTTGTCTAAACTAGAATCGTGCAATTATTTAGGTCTCTTGGGAAGTTCATTTCCATGTTAGGAGTAGAGATGACAGTGGATCCTGGATCCGGTCTGGTGGATTCAGATCCGTTTTATAGGATATGGATTTTCAAAATTTAGACCCAACAGATCCTGATCGGATCCGGATTCATTTCTGATGGATCAGATCTGGATCTGGATCTTGTATTTGAGATTCGTATCCGGTCCAGATCCGACCCGTGAATTCGTTTTTTATTAAATATATCTATAACCTATCCTAGAATGAATTCGGGTCTTCCTTTGGTTTCTTCATGCATTACTAACTTCTACTAGTGTAACTAATAAGGCTATATTAGAATACATGTTGATATTATAAAGAAGATTTGCGACCATGTTTTGTTGTAGCTTCTTTTCTTTTGGTATACGACTTGTATACGGGGTTTTGTCCAAATTGTTAATAAATTATTTACCTCATCAAAGAAAATATAAAGAAGATCTGCAATTATCTACACTACACGAACTTGGAATATGACATGAAATGGTGGTATACATGGGTGAAAATCTTTGAAGTATTTCTTTGATTAACGATGAGAAAGCTTCACATTGAAATTATCTAAACATCACTTGTTAATTTGAAGGGTAAAGAAGTATTTTATTCAGTATAAGAATAATGGTGACTTCAAAATAGTTGTGTTCCGCAATAAGATGGTTAGGGAAAGAGAGCAATTTAAGATGATTAGGAGGTTCTGCTCGATGTTATCATTTCTTTCTTAGGATTGTCACTAGACGTTACAGCCAACTAGGAGTTTGCAATTCACAGTTACACTCATTGCAAGTGCAACTTATGAGGCAGATGAATCACCTGGAAGAAATATGCCCTCTCTCCTTGGTTAACTTTGATATATCATGCATGATAACTGCTCCCACCTAAACTCTTCATGTCATGTTGAAATCAAGACTTGTCCAGCCAGATATTGCACAATTGTAATATGCCAAGTAAAATGGAATAGGATGAGTAATAATAAAAAAAAACACAGTCGCCATAATAAGAAGCAGGCGAAGCAGCTAGAAGTACTCGCTTGAATGTCTTGTACCTGATAAGCTTGTTTCTTTGACTGTCTTATTGCTTGCCATTTGAAAGGATGGAATGTCCATCAATAAACATACATGGACATGCAGTGGACGGGTTAAGGTCTTGAACGTGAAAATCACATTTCTGAATTACTTTGCCTAGTATAGACCAGGGAAAGCCAGGTACTTGGTTGATCATTGATAAATATAGTAAAGAGTGATAACCTAAAAATGTAATTTTTTTTGCATGTGGATTCATATCCAATCTGTGGACCCGGTGGATCCGAATTTAAATTTGATTTTTATGAACCCGATAAATCTGGATTCGGATCTGATCCAAATATAAAAAACGAATCTGAATATCTAGTAGAATCCGGTCCGTTGTCATTCCCAGTTATGAGAGGAAGAATGAGTTGTTGATCGGAACTAATTTGCACTAAAGTGCTATGAAATGGCAACTAAGAGAGCGAGAAGATCAACTGAATTAGAAAATATATACAAGGCAGCTATTACTCGTGTATAATTGCATGTCACTAGATATTGATCGTGGGTAGAAGAAATACAATTTATTGTCAAAAAAATAAGAGATTAGAGCAAAAGACCCTAATTCAAACTAGGGAAAAAACAAAACATATTTGCAAACAAACTCAAAATTGAAGCTATAAGGAATACTCCATCAACTTAGTATAAACGTGGGAAATTTAGTCCACGCTACTTGATCTGAGTGTTTGGGAGCGATAGGGATGTCCGGCGAGGGAGATCCGCTTCTTTCCATTTCTTCGTCACAACCTAGAGAGGGAGAAATAGTCTCTGAGACCGCCGGATCAAAACCTACTCCCAATGATCGTTTAGTCTCTCTCGATGTCTTTAGAGGCATTACCATCGCTGTATGTTGAGCCGGCTCCCTTTTTTATGAAAATTATTGGAAAAAACACTTTTCTACTTTTTTGTGATTTTGCCTTCTGAATTTGAAAATGCAACCTTTTCTATTGCTAACGGAAAATGCGATTTTTGCAGTTATCATCCAGTAGGTTAAGGGGAAAGAAGGAGAATTGAAAATTTCTTCTAAACCTGTCCTTTCTTTGGATTTAACTGATGGTTTCATGTGGTTTATTCTCTTTGTTATTTTACTTACTCTAGTCTCTCACCTTATGTGGTTTGTTTGACACAGTTGATGATTTTGGTTGATGATGCTGGAAAGGCTTTCCCCTCCATAAACCACTCTCCCTGGTTTGGAGTCACCCTTGCCGACTTTGTCATGCCTTTTTTCCTCTTTATTGTTGGTCTTTCTGCAAGTTTAGTATTCAAGGTACCATTCTTCATGCTCTTTTGTTACCTAATTCGATTCCAACACTGATGACATAACCCATTGTTGTTGCAGAAAGTTTCCAGCAAACCACAAGCTACAAAGAAAGTCTTACTGAGGACAGTTAAGCTCTTTATTTTGGGGGTGTTCCTTCAAGGTATGCCATTTTCTATGAGAGGGGAAAAACAACATCTTAATCGTCAAGTCTTATTTGTGATACATAGGAGAGAAATGACTATGTCCAACTTATGCTCTGCCGTCATTTTCTACTTATCAAAACATAAAAAATATAAAAGCTCACCCAAGAGTGTGGCCTAGAGTTCAATGAAGTGGGTGAAAACCTTGGAGACTAGGGTTCAGATCCCAGCCAAGAGCCCAAGACAAAATGTATGGTGAGAAATGACTATATCCAACTTATGCTCTGCCTTCATTTTCTACTTATCAAAACATAAAAAATATAAAAGCTCGCCCAAGAGTGTGGCCTAGAGTTCAATGAAGTGGGTGAAAACCTTGGAGACTAGGGTTCAGATCCCAGCCAAGAGCCCAAGACAAAATGTATGGTGATTTCTTCCCATTTGCCCAACCCTTGGTGCGTGGAGCTACCTGGTAAAGCCTTGGTGCGTATAGCTACTCGGTACCTGTGTTGGTGGGAGGTACCCGGTGGTATAGTTCATATGTGCGCAAGCTGGCCCGAACATCATTGTTACGAAGGAAAATGCCCTGTTCATTGAAGCTCATCCTATTTACCATGTTGAAAAAAATACAGAAATCTTACTGTCTTAACTCTACTTACAAACAAGTCATGCTTGCTCAGAATTTCATGCTCAACATGGCTCAATATAAACTACAACGTATAATTTGGCTCATTACAATTATTTGGTCATCTATGTTGTTTGCTTAATCGGACCCTCTATTTACAACTCGAGGCCCAACACAGGCTACCTAAACGCAAAGACTCATTCATTTGACAACAAAATGAGGATCGAAAATAATCAGACAAGTTTTGAGATTTGAGGTTGAAGTCATTGTTGTGAAAGACTGAAACCGAGCGTCTGTTGTGGTATTGCTTTGGCAAAGCATTGATGAGTATGATGATGTGGATGGAAAATGGTGGCAAAAACTGGTCTAGATGAGGTGGAAACTCGCGAGAATAATGAATTTAACCTTGAACGAGGGTGGTGGTGGGTGTACATTGTATAACAATCAACCATGGTGGACTTATTCAAACTAGGGGCCTCTATTTGGATGGCATCAAGAATACATATATTTTTTATTATCACGGCCCTATATTATTGATTATTGGAGAGTTGTTTGTAAAATGGAACTTTTTGCTGACTTCGTCAAATTTATATTATAAAATTTATTGCTTTGACAAAACATAAGGAGGAAATGAGCAGAGAGGTAACACCTGGAGGAAAAAAGGCTACATGCACTGAAAATTTGACATCATGAGCTTTTGTTATTATTAGCTAAAAGCCTTCTTTTTGTAAATTGTTCCCTCAACTGCATGTAAACTCACATATGTTACAAGTCATTGAATCCATGATTACTTGTTCTTAGGTGGGTATTTCCATGGCCGCGACAAGCTGAGTTATGGAGTTGATATTGCTAAAATTAGATGGATGGGGGTGTTACAGGTACTTTGCGTGACAATGGATAGTGTTCCTTAATTGATTATTTCCTGAACTTGTATATGCCCACTCCGTCTTCTATGCCCTTAGGTAGACAAAACCTTCACTTTTACTTGTATTTCAAGTTCCTATACATCCTAGCGTTATTCTATGTGCTTTTCTGTTGTAGAGGATTTCTATTGGTTATCTATTTGCTTCAATTCTGGAAATTTGGTTTGCCAATGATTATCCTATTGATTCAGCAAAGGCATTCGTCAGGAGATACTTCTTTCAAGCGTACGTATACCTTTTAAGATTCTGGATCATCTGCTGCTAGGTTCATTCATGGTTTATTATAATCCTTTTGTTTTTTTTAATCATGTCTTCCTATGTCGAGAATATCACACGTATCTGTTCAAGATTTTTGTAGTGCTTGAAATTTTGTGGTAGCAGCGGAATATTTATCCTTAAACTTGTGGATGAACTATACTCTTGAGAATCTGTAAATGATATTACTGCTACTTGTCCTGCGGAAAAAGATCTATGATACTCCAAGGCGTTCATGAAGTGCACAATAAAATTCTAGTGATTCAAATGGCTTCCATCAATTATTGGGAAATACAGCTATTTGACATTTGTTCTCTTCCTATGTTCTTTCTACTTCTTATATAGCAGTCCTTTGACCAGATCAGTCCAATAAAAATCTCCTTTCCTTAACATTGCCTGCTTATTGTATTAAATGCAGGTCAAGCAAAAATTATTTAGCTTTTCCGTAGATATGTTTTCCTATTGCACATTTTCCTGAGACATGATGACCTTTTCAGTTTTTTTCTTGCCAATATATATGGGTCTACGCAATTGTATGATTTTCATATTAGTTATGAGGAATAATGAGATCCCAGATCTGATATGTTTTCCTATTGCACATTTTCCTGAGACATGATGACCTTTTCAGCTTTTTTCTTGCCAATATATATGGGTCTACGCAATTGTATGATTTTCATATTAGTTATGAGGAATAATGAGACCCCAGATCTGATTAATTACGCCTTTATGCCAATTTGAAAATTGTAAATTCATGAAGAAGAATAAACTTGCCCCAAAGTTTGCTGTGCAAGATAATGCTACTTATTTTGAGAAGTTTTTTCTCTTTTTTCTTCTAATATACTTCTCAATATGCAGGGTGGCTGGAATCTTAGTTGGTTTGTCTTACCTGATTTTTCTGTATGGCCTCTATGTTCCAGACTGGTTCTTTGAAATATCGAGTCTCAACATGGAATCACCAGTTTCAGGATATGAATTGAGTACTCAAACTGTAAGAATCTTTCTGAAGTGCTTCAAGATTTTAGTGTTCTCTGGTTTAATCTATTATAAGTGGCGGCAAAATTCGAATCCTGGACCTCTGAAGGCTCTACTATGAATTGTGTGAACGGTCTCATCTAAAAAACTTATCAGAGAGGGAACCTGCTGGCTATTAAACACCATTCTTTTTCAGCACCAGACATTTGTTAAATTGTCACTCTACATGCCTTACTTTTAAGTTTCCTAGAAGTCTGAGTCTTCAGTAAGTTAATGTGGGGTTATTTTGGGAGGTCAGTGTGCTTGGTTTAAGAGAGAGAGTGAAGCTACATTTCAGTGTTTTTGGGGAAGCAAAAAGGCAAAATCTCGTTAAAAAAGGTGCAATGGGGATGATCTGTAGTATTCTGTAATCACAGGTTATTCTAGTTTTCCTGTTGTGCTGGAGCCTACACACCACGTGGCCCTCACACCCTGTCCTCTTTTAATTCTACTCTCTTACTTATCCAACTCTTCTAATTAAGATCCCAAGACTTTTGTTGCAGGTAGAGCAAACAAGTCAAGTTAATTTCTAGTATGACATTCTTGTATTATTCTACTACTAATCTAATAATAGCATTAGTATAATAATTCCTTTTTCTTCAGACATCATTGTTATATTACGTAGTTAGTATGGAATTCGAAACACCATCATTTCACTATCCCAATAGGCGTGATTGCCTCAATTAGTTCCGGCCATACTAACATATCCATTAATGATGGTATATGGCCAATTTGAGTGGTGACAACCCTTTGTTTTAAGGTTCCCAAATTATCCCACCAAGCTGTTTCATGATATCTACTTTTAACAGGTTAACTGTGGAGTGAGGGGCAGTCTCGAGCCTCCTTGCAATGTGGTTGGTCTGATTGATAGGATTCTTCTTGGTGAAAAACACCTGTATCAACGTCCCGTCTACAGAAGAACCAAGGTTCTTTATGACCTTAACTGTCATGTGCACTATCTGATTTTGTGGATTTGAACTTTACATTTCTGTTCTCATAGTTTTGCTCTTATAATTTTCTGTGGGTAGGAATGCAGTGTCAACTCTCCTGATTATGGACCTCTACCATCAAATGCACCTGGATGGTGCCTTGCTCCATTTGACCCTGAAGGAATCTTAAGGTGAATATCCTCTTTGCCCTGTTTACACTTTCCCAGCAGATTGCATCTGGTTTAATTTTATTAGCTAGAGCCTAGTTACACAATTGGAAACAACTTTTTTTGTGACATGATTTGCTTTTTAAGGTACTAATTCATGAAGGCCGATTGACCAATCTCTTTCACTTCATTAAGCAATGTATAAAGTAATATATCCTTTTGCTGTACCATTTGTTTTACGTAGGTTTAGTGCTTAAATCAACCAAAGAATACACAATGGATTAAGAATGATTGGAAGTTCCTTTTTCTTTTTCATGTAAAT
Source organism: Anisodus acutangulus (assembly GCA_029783415.1). NCBI lineage: Eukaryota > Viridiplantae > Streptophyta > Magnoliopsida > Solanales > Solanaceae > Anisodus > Anisodus acutangulus. The sequence goes on along the minus strand of CM056494.1, from coordinate 90,921 downwards.
CAGATTATATCTAAGCCTCTTTGTCAGATAGCAAATTCTGTTCCTTTGTTTTACTTTAATTGCTTTTTCTTTCCTCGTTGAAACTATTCAGTTCTCTGATGGCAGCCATCACGTGCCTTGTGGGCTTGCATTTCGGCCACATTCTTGTGCATGTTAAAGTAAGAAAGACATGATACCCTTCTGAAAAGTTTGCTAACTATAGAATTGCTTCTTGTTTTTGTTGTATCCTCTTTCTCATATTTATACATCTTTGCTGTAGGATCACATGCAGAGGGTAATCTTTTGGTCCGTATTTTCCCTCTTTCTAACTCTTGCAGGATATATATTGGAGCTTGCAGGTATGTTTTTATGGATGACGGTGGGTTGAATTTTGTTTTCACGACATGTTTGCTTTATAGCTGACGATTACAACACACTTTTGATGTCCAGGCGTTCCTCTTTCTAAACCGCTTTACACATTGAGCTATACGTTCATCACGGCTGGAGTATCCGGTTTGCTCTTAGTAGTTCTTTATTACATTGTGAGTCTCACTAGATTTTCTGGTTATCTTCTCTATTTATGAGATTAATCCTTTTGTGATATTAATTTTACGAAAAATGATATGTACCGGAAGAGAGAAATTTTCTTGCATTGAGAGTTGATGATATTGAAGGTGAGCCTTGGAGTAACTGGTAAAGTTGCTGCCATGTGACCAGGAGGTCATGGGTTCAAGCCGTGAAAACAGCCTCTTGCAGAAATGCAAGGTAAGACTGCGTACAATAGACCCTTGTGGTCCAGCTTCCCCGGACCCCGCGCATAGCGGGAGCTTAGTACACCGGGCTGCCCTGAGAGTTGATGATATTAACATACTGTTTTAGATACTCTACTTAATGAAAAGCGACTGATAGGTTAATAAATGGAATTAAACTGAAGTTTACAACATGAGAGTACTTTTAATTTCCTTTAACGTTACAGTCTTTATAAATATCTATATGTGCAAACACCAAGGCTGTCAATATTATTTTCATTGTTGACTATTTTGTTGGTAAGTAATTGATAAAAACACGGTAGACTCAAAATATGCAATCATTATTAAGGCAAATGTATATTTGGTCATGGTGCATTATGGTCTAGTTTCTAACTGAAAGCAGATACATTTATATATTCACTAAAGAAATGCATGATCTGCAGTCCGCACTTCCAAATTCAATTAGATGGCTGTCTGGAAGATTCCAAGACAGGGTACCAAATAATGAAATGCAGATTGTGCACAAGTCTGTTTTCCTGATACCTTTATGTATCCGTCAAACCATCTAGTGATTGCATTCCTGGCACCGACTTTATGGCTTTTGAAGAGAAACATCTTTAATTTGAAGTAGAAACTTTATACTTCTCATACAGTATTTGTGTTGCGATCTTTTTGGTTCTGTTACAACACTTTCTTGTAAACTATCAAATAGGAAAAGTATTCACTTAATCTTTTATGTCATTAGTAGAAAAGGATGATATTACTGATCTAGGGCATGAAATTTATTTGCAATCTCTATCTGGCTGGTGCAGGTTGATGTCAAATGTTTTCGGAAGCCAATGGTACTATTTCAGTGGATGGGAATGAATGCTCTCATACTCTATGCTTTGGCTGCTTGTGACCTCTTTCCCGGGGCACTGCAGGGTTTCTATTGGTATTCACCCGAAAACAACTTGGTAATCATCTTCTTTCCATCAAATGTTCGTTCCTCTAGTACTCACTTCCTGAGGAGCTATTTAGAGCGAGAGAGAGAGAGAGACGCTTAATTTAACCTACTATTTTACATATTACATGCAAGACAGGCATCAGAAAACTCTGAGCTGATTGAGCTTAGCATACCTATGAGACCTGGCAAGATGAGAGAGAGAGAGAGAGAGAGACTTAATTTAACCTACTATTTTACATATTACATGCAAGACAGGCATCAGAAAACTCTGAGCTGATTGAGCTTAGCATACCTATGAGACCTGGCAAGATGCTCAAAGTAGCTTGTGATCAACTAGAGCACATCAAAGATATTTCTGTTTTTGTATCCCGCTGGATAAATTAGTAGTATGAATTTGGAGGATTCTCAGTAAAATGGTTTGGACTCTGGCGGAAGCAGGTGGGTGGGTGGGTGGGTGGGGTGGGGAGGGGAGGGGAGGAGGAGTCCCTTCTAGTACTCTGCACCTCTCCTCTCTTCCTATCTGTTTTGGCTTTTCTTCAGCCATCAGGTAGCGTAGTGATATTTTATGGCTTCATTCACTTAATAACTTTCATACTTGTATATTCTCCTCCACTCGCTTTTTGTTCAATTTTTTTCGTGTTTAACAATATTCTCTCCATCATTTGTGAAAGAGAAATCAAATAGCATCATTTTCTGCAACATCCACTGCTTCATTTAGGTTTCTAAGTTTGTTTAATACATACTCTTAGGTGCTTTTAGAGATGTACAGATAGTATCTATATCAAAATGATGCTTCTCGTCAAATCTGAAGTTACAAATAAAATGGAATGTAGGTTGACATCACAGAAAGGTTCCTTCAAGCAGCATTTAATTCAAAGAAGTGGGGTACCTTGGTATTTGTGATGCTTGAGATATTGTTTTGGGGTTTGGTTGCTGGATTCCTTCATGCGAAAAAGGTTTATGTAAAGCTATGAAGTTGCTGATGTGAATGCTTTTGCATGCTGATGTGGTGCCACACTCTCTTGATCATGCCGGATGTTTCAGAAGCATGCATTCAGTGAGTCCTTCAGCAGCAAATCCAGAAGATAACTGAGATTCTCATAGCGTTGTACTTTACTAGGCAGAAACTGGTCACTGAGATTCTCTCTGCGGATAATATTACGTAGTAGATTATGAACTGTTTCCAGCTTTCTCCTTGTTTAGTTGTGGTATTAAAATTTGGTTCTGGGATATCTACTTAGTCCTGTCACAAATGACGGTATGTTGTATTCTTGTACGTATTTAATTCTCTTCGTTGATCTTCCTTTCTGTTACGGTATTTCCCAGCTCCTAGCTGGTCTTGACATGGAATGATGTTAAAGTTATAGTCAACTTGATGAATAGATGATGCGTTCACGGACATTTTCATGATTTATTAACAAACAAGTCCAGAACTCTTTCCTTGGAAAATCTAGACACTTGCAATTTTAGGCAGAAATAACTGGCAGTAGGGACAATGGGGGAATAAGTTACTTATTAATCAAATATTGTCAAAGCACGTCATAAAGCTGACACGATGGAGAAAGTAGTACTCCCTTTGTTTCAATTTATATGATGCCGTTTGATTGAACGAAAGATTTAAAATCTTGTGGTTTAAAATAAATTAAAAATATTTGTGTGATTATAAATAATCTCGTTAAGAGTAAAAATTAAATTATCGTCAAATAAAGAAATATATCATTTTTATGGACTGACTAAAAAGTTATGTAGTATAAATTGAGTAGTAGAAAAAAAGAATACGGGTCTCGCTATCATCGGTTAAAGATGTTCTGGATGGGAGATAAGGAATTATTTTGATGTCAGGCATCTTTTTTACTCTTCCGGGTATTGTGGCTCTTTCCTAAAGTTGTCTTGTCCTAATCGGGAAAAGGTTCACACCTAAAGATAGTGTAGTTTGTGGAGTAATGATTGGTATCGATACATGGGTGATTTTTTCGAGTTCACCACTGCACGACAGTCAGCCCACACAACCAACTTCAGCCTTGACACTCAACTTGTTTCCAACACTTGGAATTATTTCGGGACAGTAAGCAAACAAGGAAGACAACAATGTTTACAGATCAAAACACCCAACCTTTTCACTATTCTCAATAATACAAAGGCATGCCTTGTTTCCCATGTGCCTTGCACGCTTGCTGCTCAACACTTAGCTTATTTTTGCTCATCTTCTTCCTAATGACATGCTAATTCCATGCCACTACCTTGCCCACTTTGTCTTGACCTCGTCCACCCCATGCCAACACTCATGTCCGTCCGAGTCAATCCACTGCCTGCACGCACGCCCGTTAGGTGTCGTGCGCCTGTTTGTGCCACTGACCTTCGTCAAACTGCCTTGCCCACACCTAAGCATCTTGACTTAGTTGCACACCATGCCTAGGCATGCAACCTCACATATTGCTTTCAACACCTTCATATGCCAATGTTAAAGGGCAATGTACATGCTCTTGACACTGCCTCCGCTCGACGTCCGTTATGCTCGATTCTGGGGTCTAACAAACCACCCCTACCAGTTGAATTCGCCGCCCTTATCGAGGATGTCTTAAAGTAGTCCTCCACCTATCTGTCAAACTGCCACAATGAAGAGCCTTTCTCTCAAGTAGCATTCGTTTCTTGCTTTCCTTTTCAATGAATCAAGAACTCTGTCCACCTATTTTTCTTGCTCATGCCAAGTATCCGGTGATGAAGAATCTTTTCAATCTCTGCCTCAAACTGTGTGCACACCACAACCGGCGCCCTCTTCGAGATCCCCAACATCCTCAAAATAAGGCTTCAAAAAACTCACATGGAAAGTTGGGTGTAACTTCAATCTTTCCTGCAACTTCAACCTGTAAGCGACCTCACCTACATTCTGAACCACTTCAGACGATCCATCGTACTTAGGTATCAAACCCCTGTGCCGATGCTTACTCGCAATCTACTTTCAAATTTGTGGTGTAAGTTTCAGCAACACTTTGTCACCAACATTGAATTTACAGGCCAAAACACCCAACCTTTTTATTATTCTCAATAATACAAAGGACTCACTCGAATTAGGAAGGCTCACAAAACTGATCTCATGCCTTAGCCAAATTCTGTACATAAAGAAAATCTGTCAGAGGCAGTTACAAGGGGAGGGGCGTGCTTGGAACATGCCAAGCAGTTACATATGGGGGCAGTAAGCTAACTCTCAGGGACCAAACAAAAATGCCTTCTGTTGCTTGACTGAACAGCCGCACATGACTTGCATACTGACGTAACTGTCGCACATGCCTTGTTGCCCATGTGTCTTGCACGCTTGCTGCTCAACACTTAGCTTATTTTCACTCATCTTCTTCCCAATGCCATGCTAATGCCTTGCCCACTTTGCCTTGACATCGTCTAGCCCATGCCAACACTCATGTCCAGCCGAGTCAACCCACTGCCTGCACGCACGCCCGTTTGGTGTCGTGCGCCTGTCCATGCAACTGACCTTTGTCAAGTTGCCTTGCCAACACCCAAGCATCCTGACTTAGCTTCATACTATGCCATAGGCATGCAACCCCACACATTTCTTTCAACACCCTCATAGGCCAATGTCAAGGGGCAATGTACAAGCCCTTGACGCTGACTCCTCTCGACGTCCGTCATACTCAAGTCTGGGGTCTAACAAGTACAGCCGTAAATAAACTAAAACAAATTTGGGGCACAGTGGAAGATGAGAAATGCAATATCGTCACCAATATAATGTTGGTAATGTCAAGAGACGCTGTTGTTTAGTTACGTTGTATCATTAACCTGGCCTTGATGGCTTTAGTTATTGTCAGGATGACAAAAAGAATTGCACTTTGGTGATTGTGTATAACATATAGTATTGCGTAAGAGTGGCCTTTCGGCTACATGAAACTTTGCTTGAAAACTCCTCCAACTCAATTACCTTTTCATCACACCACCAACGATCTGACGTACTAAGCATATTTGTCTTTTGCCCCTTTGATTTTTAACCCACTCAAACAAAAGGGCCAATTATTATAAATTTATCCCTTCTTGTTTCCTTTACATGAGTACCACCTCCTCCACACTTCGAAAATAATGGCTAGTGACAAGGCAATCTGTGAAGTTTCTGAAACCTACAAATTAGAGGAATGTGATGATGGGCAGCAAGATGATCATGAGAGCAGGGCTATGGTAGACTACCGGTTCATGGGTAAAGCACTGGGACATAGAGCCATATATAGCCGCCGAGGAAGATCATCAGCCAGAAACTCGGGGAAAGTAAACCAGACATTACCTAGCAGGCTAAGCAAAGTCTCATTGGCTCATGAGCAAGCTCAACAAAACTAGACGCTGATTTTCTTTCTTGATGCCATTAATATTATCATTTCTTAATTATATCTATCCTGTTCATTAATGGCACATGCATCTTGTATATAGCTATTCATGTAAATGTTAAAACCGATCGATTACAAGCGTAACATATAGAGTTGGTGTGTTATAGAGTTTAGACCATCTTTTGATCGCTCATTGGCTGATATGTACGTTTATTTGTAGAATCAGACATTAATTGCATAGTCAAAGCATGATTAGGAAGAAACACAGAATCATCTGTATCTTTGCAGCAGTGTTCAGCAACTTCTACTGATAACTAATATCCAATCCTTCGATTCTTCACCTTTGTTTTGTTTCGGTGTGGCCACAGCATTAATTAATTACCTGCTACTATATAATATTCTCCTTTTCTTTTCTTATTTTTGCGGGTGGAATGGCCGGGAAGCAGGTTGAATGAAGAATATGCTCTTCCTACCGTCACTGAAATTTCTTAATGCTTAATTAGAAAAGTTAGGTTTTAAAAATCTGCATTAATATAATAGCGGTATATTTCAGAGTGTATGAATATCAATCTCAAGGTAATTGTTCTGTGTAGACATAATTAGGTTGTCATTCCTAGGCCAATTTGTTTGTGTGATGAACTAGAGAAAAGATTTTAAAAAATACAGCTGAAGCACATGAATACAAGGCAGATAAAATAGATGGAAACAATTAGTCACCTAGCGTCGGGAGCTAATGAGTGGAAAACTGAAGGACATTGAATACAAGACAGAAATGTCTACAACTAGTCATTAAACATATAACGCCTTATTAACTGAAATTACATCCTAAAAACACAAGATTTCCAATAAAACTGAAGGACATGAATACAAGACAGAAATGTCTACAACTAGTCATTAAATATATTACGCCTTATTAACTGAAATTACATCCTAAAAACACAAGATTTCCAATAAAGCAAGATCGATAAAATGAAATTAAAGTAAAAGGCTGGCTAGAATATATATTCAAGATTGTTACGTTCCTCTTGTCCTGTTATATATATAGATTAACTTCATCTGGAGTACGTACTTTTCATATAATTAGCTAGTCTGTTCTTCGATCATCATGTCATATATATATAACATGTATAATTAGGATCAGACAATTACGGTGTTTGCAATGCATAAAGTTCCATTTACGCTAGCCTTGTATTTATTACGTATATTTATTGTTGACCTTGCTTTTCCTTTTCCTTGTACGTCATGATGCATGTTTAAGAAATTAATTGAATTGACCGCTCATTGAATCAATGTTTTGACGCCTCATTTGTTGGTAAAACTGTAAGATGAACTGCTCTGCCTTGGCATCGATCATGTCATCAGCGCTAATAGCATCGAAGACCTGGTCAGGATCCTCTTCTTCATCCTCCTCCTCATCGAGTTCTTGGAGATTATTTGCGGATGCGTACTGGCTCATGGTGCCAGATGAGGCTGGAACATCCACATCCAGTGATTTGAGATCGTTTGCTGAAGCGTACTGGCTCTTGGTATCATCCAGCGCTTTGAGATCGTTCGCGGAAGCGTACTGGCTCATTGGTCCGCTTGACGAAGACAAAGCTGAGGGTGATGATATTGACATTGCACAGTAGCCTGGAGATGTATTAATATTGTTATTGTCCTGGAGATGCAAAGGGCGCATAGAGCCCACCAGCTTCTTCCAATCTCCCTGCTGTGTGGACACAGCTACCTGAGCTGCTTTCTGCTTCCCTTTTGTACGATGGCGCAACACGAACATTGCAGCTTTGAAGAAGCCGAAAATGCCTGGCGGCTTCTTCTTCTTATTCATCATGTCATGATGATCGCCAACGTTATTTCTTAAGGGGACTTTGCTATTGTCCTTGATGGTGATTACACCTTCTGTCATTCTTCAATTGAGGTCAAAGACAACAACCCAATATTGATTATTAATTTGTCTTTTCCCTACCCTGCAAAATGCAGGGTGAGTTATGGAAAAAGATTATGGGTACAACTACAACTCTTCTTATGCTATATATAGGAACAAGTCCTAGCTATAATTTCTATAGCATTGCTGTTTTCTTGGACACTTACGGTACAATTTAAGCTTGCAGGTGCCAAAGCCAACATTTGTCATTAAAATGACCACAATAAATATTTCTTTTACCTTTAAATCATACATTTATTCAAATTAACTAAATAGACGCATAATTAGGGCAAAATGGTCAAAGAGACAACCAACGGCTTCCATTTACTATAGCGGAGCTTTCTCCTCCCCACCGCACAACAATTGAAGGTTACGTACTGTACTATTCTTTAAGGCCTTGGGTGGGTCTTTTATTTTTATTTTCTTAAAAAATCTACTTATATATGTTTCTAAGCTACAATTTCTATAGCCTTGCTGTTTTCTTGGACACTTACGGTACAATTTAAGCTTGCAGAATCTACTTATAAGCTATAGACCTCAGCTAAGAAGCCTGATATTTGACCAAATTTAGATCCTTCAGAAATTTAGTCCCACCACCAGCCATATAGAGGTCCATTTCCCTTTTTCAACGGACTGAAAAGGAAAATAGGATCATATAAATTGGACTTAAACTTCTCATCTTACCCTTAATAACCAGTTTTTGTAGTCACACAAATATTATAATATGATTTATACAACAAGTTTCAAAAGTTTTATAGTCGTACAAATGTTATGACATGTTTAAGACTACATGTTTCAAAATGCTTCATTTCTTTCTAGCGTTGCAGTGTACAAAGATACTAACAGTTGTGATTTGCTCGAAAGCGAACGTATTAGAAATCATAATCTGGCACCAATCCAGACAAAGTTGTCAATGTGTTAGAAAAATTAATCCACCTCAGTCCAAACTAAATTGGAGGTATATATTACTCATCACGTTCCCACATGCATGTGATTGCTAAACTGTGCATGCTCGTTAGTCCTTCAAGCAGGAAAATATGCTTCAAAAGATGACACTTCCTGTTAAAAATTAGATCTGCCTTTGTTTTCCACTGAAAACCCAACATTTTGCAGAAGAAGAAATCAGTAGTCGCTGGTAAAGCATGCATGGAACCTTTAATCTCCGTCTGCTTCCTAAATATATTACTAGTAATAAAAGCCTCTGCTATACCCATGAATATGGATACGGTTTAGGTCCATTGCTAATTTTCTTTTGATGACACACCTATCAAGATGCATTGCCCTGAGTATTGATATGAGTCTGAGCAGTTCATTGCTAACTTCTACAAGCAAATGAAGCTGCGCGCTAAGACAAGTAATGCAATGCAGTGACAGGTTTGAATTGAATTGATTGAGTTGCAGGGGGAGGCCATCTTCGCCTTCCACCTATGCTGCGCAGAAAAGGCCCAAAGTCAATCCCAGGGAACAATGAAGCTTCATAGGGTCTTTCTATATGGATGCAGGTAGTGACCGACATGTCTCTTTCACCGATCACAACTTCAAATATGGAATTCAAAGGGATCAAACAGGAAATGATACTCTGAATTATACTATAATGAAATATACTATCAACCAATATTTATCGAATTTGAGAGCTTTCCACTTCACTCTATTAATACATTCCTCTTGTTTCAATTCACTCTATAGGCTGCGGGCGTTAACTTCTTCTAGAAAGAGGTTTTCCTAATCTATCCATAATGCAAATAACAACTCGAATCATGCATCTTCCTTCCTTTTTTTTTTCTTTCTTTGGTCTCAAAAAAGATATTCCCTTAATAAAGCTTGCTTTCTTTTCATAGTTAGATCTACACTTGACAACATTTTACTTCGATACAACTTTTATAAACAGGGAGGAGACCTACCACTGTTCCTCCCTTTGACTGGAAACACTTGCACGTTTACAAATTTAACTGACCCCAATCAATCTACAAATGTATCACCATTCTAAAAACACCTAAGGCAAAGTTATAAAGAAAAGGAATACAATCCGAGAGCTATAGCACTCGAAAAATATCTGTAGAATAATCTGTTGTCCAACGGAAAGTTAAAAGTCAGGGATGAGAGCTGATCATTTCCAACTTAAGGACAACTATTCAAAGCAGCTTCAAACTTGAGAGAGAACTTCAGGTGCACAAGCAGCAGCCTTATACAACTTAGTATACACTCTTCTAAGCAACACAAGTTCCATGTGTTCTTCAAATGATAATCAACAGGATGGCAATTTTGAAAGAAAGCTTGGACAGCTCCTATGAAATATAAGGTGAGACCCATAGTTATCACCAAAAAGAAATGTTCTAAGCTAGATCCCTCGGACAATATTGCCAGCTAAATTGTGGCTATTATAACTTGGCAGTCAATTGAAACTGGAAATATCACTGCAAAGGTTTTTGATATGTTCTACAGGCCAGGAATCTTATATCATTTCTTTCTTATTTTCCATTTCCCCCCTTTCAAATGAGGTCTAACTCCAAAATATGATTTTAAGCATCAGACTTTCAAGTGGCAGTTCCGTCTGTTTTACATTTTTCTTTATTGGTGTTCCATCTGCTTTGAGGTATTTCCAGTGGTCTGCTGTGTAAAACTAGACCAAACAGGATGAGAGGTGAAGAGTTTCAACTTAACAAGAATATGAGAGAAATAGTGCAGGAAACCATTGCTCTATGTTGCTTATTTGCACTTCCTCCATTATTCAATAAAAGGGCAGAAGTTCTAACATTTATCTATATCCAAGACAGAAAGTTTGCTCATGTAACTACAAGTATACATCAATTCCAAGAAAGTTGAGGTCGATTATAGGAATCCTCATGGACAATGCTATTCCATTAACTCAAGTCAACATTATACAAAATAAAAATAAAAAGTACGAGAAGTTCTCTGTATTTTCTAATGGCAAAAAAATCTCTTACAGGGTTAAAAGACTCCTAAAAAGCATAAAACCTAAAGTAGACGTACTAACATGACTAAAATACATACCCAACTAGTTGGTATCACTTATGCAGATCTTTTTCCTCCATGTCCTATTTTTCGCTTAGTTTGCATGCATACCATTGTACTCACACAACTAAACAATAATTTTCTCTAAGACATGCACCCCGTTTACATAACCAATATGATCACTACTGCTGATGTATTGCTTACACATTTCATTCTGCTGCTTCTTGACATAAGCTTCTAACTGCCCTAATGCTGCCAAGACAAGAGCTGTCGCACAAAAACAAATATGATAGATAGATCTTAGGTAGAGGGATCATCACATTATCTCAATTTAACAAGTTGCAAACTCTGATAGAGTCCTTTTTTGGTAATGCATAGCACAGTATCATCACATAATAATTAAATATATGTATAGCACTTCTTTACTCAGCTTATCAAGTCCTCTCTGTTGGAAATTTTACTAATGTGTGATTGAGTTATCCCATCTTTAATGACTTAAACACGTGGGTCCCGCATGTCGGAAACATCATTTCTTCGCACACGCCAAATCTACTAAGTGAGTAGATGATGTTAGTGCCAAGTATCGTCAAATTTCATTGAGAAATGAAAGAGATATTGGTACACAAAGTAAGGTGTTTGAGACATGAAAAGATGGAGTGTTCTTGGCCAAAATGACAAATCTCCCTCATTGGTAAAAGAAGGAGAGTTTATGTAATATATAAACTCTAAGTTTGTGTAAGGGTTTGGGGCCCAAAGGGGTAACCCATGTGCTTAGAAGGGAGAAGACCTAGGTGAGCTTGGGTTCAGAGCTAAGCCCCACACGCACGCCGTCGACGCCTGCCCGTTCGGTTCGGGTCTCGGGTTCTAGGTTTTCCGGTCGTGGGTCTTGGGTTGTCTTTCAAAACTTTCTTTTTGGTCCCTGAAATGTTAACTATTTACATTTTGGTCCCTGAAGTTCTCAGAACATCACAACAGTCTAAAAGACTCCAACAGTCATGACTGTTGAACAAATCAAGACGTTGAAGACATCAACAGTCATGACTGTTCATCATATCAAGACGTTGAAGACCTCAACAATCATGACTGTTGGCCTCCCTTTTTGGTCCTATTTATTGAACACTTCAGTTCAAAGACAGATACACCCAGAAAAACGCAGAACACGTCTCTTATGCCCAGAAACTCAAACAAGGTTTTCTTTCTGTTTTGTTCATCGTCCAGAACATACACACTGAAAATGAAAATACAGAAAGAAGGCAGAAATCTTTTTCCGCTCTCTTTTTTCAGCAATTTGTTCTTATTCATTGACTTTGCTAGAATCAACTGTATTTGTTTTGTACAGTTGATTAGTTATTTTTTATCTTGTGAGACTATTGAAAATACCGTAAAAGCATTTATATGGGGCAATTTTGTTTTAAAGACAGAGAGTCATCTCTCGACTCATCTTTTTTCTTGTTTAGCCTTTCGAGTACACTTTAATCCTGTTACTTTACCTACAATCCGGTTTTATACCTACACTATCTTCCACCACCGGCCCCGAAAAAGCAAAGGAAAAAAAGATCCACTTCTACCAATATATTAACAGGGTTAAAAAAATATCCAAATAGTCACTTAAGGAAGAGATGAATGAATCTAAAACATGCTTGGAGAGAGAAATGCAGAAACAAAAGGATTTAGCTAAATGGCAATGGTTCCTCCTAGTGGGAAAGAAGATTTGAACTAGTTATTCTCCCCACTAATTGTCTCGCATATCCTCTGCCATTGCTACCCTAGTGTAACAAATATATACATACATATGAGTATATATATTGAGAAACGTAAGAACCGCCATAGATTTCTTAAGTAATATAAACAACTTTGTTGAACTGATAATATTCCTCGTAAAGAAATAAAGGACATTATACCAATGTCACTGCCTAGACCAAGAAAATATCACTAATAAGCGCAGAAGCTGTATAGAATTAGAAACTACCTCTTAGATAAATAAACATCATTCAATGCATATAGTTGCGGAACCAACAACGCCATTGTCTTTTATACAATATACATTCCATAGTTATACTTCTTTTTCATAACCGTGGTGTTCGGGCCAGCTTACGCGCGGCCCAACTAATTCCACGGGTTACCAGTTGCTACCCCACACAAGTACAAGTAATGAGTAACTCTATCCATCAAGGATTGGACAGATGAGAAGAATTCACCTAATGGTTTTGCCTTCGCAGTGAATTAAATATGAGACCTCATGGTTCTCAATTCACTTCACTAACCACTAGGTCGCACCCTTGGGTGCACATTACATAGTTATTATACTTGGCATAAATAAAGTAATCCAACTAACCCCTACCTATAAATGGAGCAGAGGGTCTCCCGGGCCTTGACTTAAATTCAGGATGAAATTGCTCCCCAATGTAAAATGGATGATCTTGAAGCTCCAAAATATGCATAAAAATGAGATTTTTTTTGTTGTGAGGAAGGAAGAACAAGTCAACAATAGCAATAACAAAAAGAAGAAATTAGTCTAAGACACAACAATATGACCAAATGATTATTGACATAGAGCTACCACATAGTCTTTTTTTATATATAATTGTGGTGTCCGGTCAAGCTTGCGCGCCCCTTGACTAATTCCATGACATAACTGCTACCTCCCACCAACAACAAGTATCAGGTAACTCTGTCCACCAAAGCTAGAACATATGAAAAGAAATCACCGTTGGAATTTGAACCTGAAACCTCATGATTCTCAGCATAGTCTAAAACCAAAAGAATACAAAGAACCAAAGGCTTTTTTCTTCAATAGTATCTTATAGCCTATACTCAATATTTATACAAGTGTATACTAAAATAAATAAATAATCCTATACATATTTGTTCTATTCCTATTGGCTAATTACATAACAAACTCTAACAACATTTATTTTATTGTGTGTTTCTCATGTGACTTGAGAAGCTTCTATTCTCATCCATACGATTGGGCTGAGTTTGTCAATTAGTCGTTCGCCCATTTCTTCAGTGTACGCACAGCCCAATCTCTCCATGTTCTTTACGTTTGGCCCAATATGTGCTTGACCCAGTCCACACTCAATTGAGACACATAAAAGTTACATTTCGATGGTTCCTATGTTGATGTCGGCTGAACCCTAAAACTGTATCTTCTTCCTTAATCAATGAAGAAGATGATGACGAAACCACCATGCCCTTCACTCCATCTGTAATATTTGTGATTTCTACATGTAATTGTACTTATAAGCCGAGAAGTACATTTAAGGATTATGCAAAGATCTCAAAAGATAATGGAAAGCTAATTAGTTGATTTCTTCATATCCGTTACAAGTGAAACAATCAAGCTACATTAAAGAGACTTTAATTTCAGAATAATATTAGTATTAACTTTTAAGTATGTATTTATTGCTAGAGATTGCAGCAACTCCAAATGCCAAGGAAAAGGTGCAAACGTACATATATATAATTTAACAATAACTCTTTGTTGTCTTGCTAATTGTAACTTACAATTGAATATTAGTCAATGTAGAATTTATAATGTATATTTACATATTTATACAATAATAATAAAAAGAAAATGTGCAACAATAGGGTACAATGGTCGATCAACTTTTGAATGATAATTTCGTAATTAAACTTTGCACTTGAGAACTTTTCATTTTTAATATATTACTAGTTTTTGGTACAAAACGTTTTAAAATGAAGTGAATTTTTACTTTTCAAATCTTCATCTTTTTTTTTTTGAGTTCTCAGAAATAATTTTTTTGTAAGTGTTATTATTTTTTCGACTTCTTCTTGTCTTCAATCTTTAGATACATATTTTAGAAAGCTCATCCAAATTTGTATTTACCAAGTATTTTGAAGGTAAGCGCGCTGGATCTCACACAATATTTTTACAATTAGGCCTATAAAAGATAAGTATTTGAAAATTGTTTGCAGCTATATCTTCTTCGTATATGAAGAATTTCCACCTTGTAGCCATGGGGATTCACATATTTCTAAGAAAGAAAGATTACTAACAATTGAATTAATCACGATTCTTATGATCACAAATAGAGCGGCGCATTCGAGATGTGATAACCAAGAGTATTTGAAAATTACATTAGGAAAGAAGTAATCCATTCACTTCAAGAAGTTACAATACTCTTTATAAAAGATTATTTGAATAGAAAAAAGTAATACCTAGAAGTCTAATGATCACGTGGAATTCAACATGACAGTGCTTAATTCAATGGTTTGTGATTCCAAAATTTATACCTCCTTGGCTCCAATGAGTTATGTTTCAGAACTGCAAAAAAAAAAGAAGCGAGTATTAGCTAAACAATAATATAATTGTAAGAAAGTATATCTCTGTTGAAGAGTCTTTCTCATTAATATAAATATATATAGTGTGTATAATATAGAATCCTAATACAATAGGGATTCTATTTCTATCATAATTATACATCACTAATAATTACAATATGGATTATAATATTCACTAATACACACCCTCAGTCGGAGTGGGAGGAGGCCGGACGCTAAAACTGGATCTGACGTCGAGGAAAAGCTGTCTAGGAAGTCCTTTGGTGAATATATTCGCATACTGATACGAAAAAGACACATGCAACACCTTGACATGACCAAGAGCAACCTTCTCACGAACGAAATGTATATCCATTTCAATGTGTTTGGTTCTCTGATGTTGAACCGGATTATGAGATAAATATATGGCGGATATGTTGTCACAGTACACCAAAGACGTCTTACGCATGGAACACTGAAGCTCCAAAAAAAGGTTTCGGAGCCAGCAGATCTTAGCAACAACATTTGCAATGTCTCGATACTCTGTAGGAGACAAGGTTAGTGGGAAATCTTGTACGTGTAAATGCTTAAAGTCTTAAACTAAGGCTATCTAAGGTGACTAAGCTCAGTAGCATGTTAAGTGGACGCGTTATTAAGACAGAGAATGTGACTTTGGATACAACAGTTTTAACAGTTTTCAGTATTTGGGTAAATTACTTTTAGCATTTGTCTTTCCCAAGAGAAATAACTCCCAAACCCGCCGACCCATTTTATCTATAGTAGATCATTTTAGTGTTGATTTGAGAAAGAAATCGTACGAAAGCAGTGGAGAGTTAAGACCAAAAGCAGCAACCTTTCTTGAGAAAATAAAAGGCAAGGCTGGTTCCGTTATTAATCGAGATATGTTAAGATAAATTATTTTTTTCTTTTGGCATGTTCCATGTAATAAAATATAACCGTGATATTGCTCCATAATTTATTCTACTCCTAGTAATTAAGAATATTCATGTTATTGATTCTTATGCTAAAAGTATGTCTATATATATTTCTAAGTCTTTATTAAGACATACAGAAAGGATGGTGATGTTCCCAATGTTAGCCAAAGGTATAAATGTATTATGTCATCCGTTGAGATTGAAATATTGTGTTATCATTCATTCATTTTTATTTGCATTGCATTCATATATTACTCTGGACCACTTGTGCTATGCACACTACTATATGGTAAATATTATATATATATATATATATATATATATATATATATATATATGTGTGTGTGTGTGTGTGTGTGTGTGTGTGTGTGTGTGTGTGTGTGTGTGTAAGGGGAATGGGAAAAGGGAAAGACGTTATATACGCACACCACCTGCAGCTGGTACAGACTTCACGAAAGAGCCCGAAGAGGCCAATATGATGTGATGCCCTTGTGTGGAGATATAACCTAATGCCCACAGAGGCGGTTATGGGAGGATTCCTATGTGGACATTAGTATACCGCATTTGCATTATGCATATATTCATTAATCATAACATGATATTATGCCCACAGAGACCGACATGAAATGATGCCCACAGAGGCTGTTATGGTAAGGAAGATGCTCAATGGGGCCGATGTATATGTGTGATATTATGCCCACAGAGACCGACATGAAATGATGCCCACAGAGGTTGTTATGGTAAGGAAGATATCCAATGGGGCCGATGTATATGTGTACCACATTGTGCATGACATTTAGACATATGTGTTAGGGCCCTCAGAGGCATTTACTGCTGGTCAGTTGTTTCTGTTTCAGTTGTTATATTCCTGTTATACTATTGTTCATGCCTAACATACTCAGTACATCAGTCGTATTGACGTCCCTTTTGTCGGAGGACGCTGCGTTTCATGCCCGCATGTTCAATTAAAGAAGGTGACGGTTCACGCTAGTAGGTTGCGAATCCAGCGGATTTTTGGAGCACTCCCCTTGTTCAGAGTGTTGGTCTAATTTTGGTACGGTACATTTTTGCTTGTATATATGGGGGCATGAGAAACGAAAAATCATGCCGGTAGCCGCACAAAAATTATGAATGGATGAATTATTAAACTCACGACCATTATCACATTGAAACGATTTTATGTCTTTTTCAAACTGTGTTTTAACCAGTGTCCGAAACTCAACAAATTTGGAGAACACTTTAGATTTGAGTTTGAGTGGATAGATCAAAAGAAAGTGAGAAATCATCCAAAAATACCAGATAGTATTTGTGGCCTAAATTGCTGGTTATGGGAGATGTCCGTACATCAGCGTGAAAATATCAAAGGGAGAGAAAGTAGTACTCATAGTAATAAATGGTAGTCTAACGTGTTTCCCTAACTAACACGAAGAGCAACTATGAGAGATTTCATTTGTTGCATTGGATTAAATGTCGATTTCTAAGAGAATAAAAAACGTGAGAACCCGGATGACCAAGTCTACTATGCCACGTAGAGGGAGATATGATAGTTAAAACGGTGGGAGGAGTGACACTAGCAGCGGATATGGGTAGGAAAGGATATAGGTCCCCCTCACTATTGCATCTCGTAAGGAATTTCCCGATACGTAGGTCCGTTACAGAAAATCCAAACAGGTCAAAGTTGATTGATACGAAATTATCCGTTGCAAATTTTCTAACGGAGATTAGGTTCGTGATAATATTTGGGGCATAGAGGACATTATTTAGGGAGAAGTGGAGATGCGGTGATGAGTTAGTGTGTGGTCAAACCCTTGAATTGGATTGCGATGACCGCTTCCAATCATAATAGATTGTGGAGTATTTAAACTTCGCAGTTGAGGAAGATTACCAAAATTGTTGGTGAGGTGAGACGTGATGTCCGTATTCATATACCATGCATTATCGGGCTACCGAGAAGTCAATGCGACGAAAGTCAAACCCAAATTGAATTGGGAAAGGCTTGAAAAGGAGCCTGAGACGTGAAATGAGTCATTATAGTGGATATGAAAAAAATAAAAATTTAATTGTACTCGGGTGACGAAACAAAAAACAGAGAAAGCAAAAGTTAATAGGGAAGAAGCAATTGTGTTTCTCGGGTGAATCAAAACGCAGAAAGCAAATCCTATCACTTCTCGGGTAAAGACACAGAAAGCAAAAGTGAATAGTGAAGAAGCAATTGTGTTTCTCGGGTGAAACAAAGGCAGAGAAAGAAGAAGAAAAAGTTGGTCTGGTCTCGGGAACCGAGGGGAGAAAAAAGAAATAGGGTTTAAATTTTGACTCTGATACCACGTAAGATTGTATTAATATTTTTTTGGAGTCTTTCTCATTAATAACAAATATATATAGGTGTACAATGTGAAATCATTATACAATAAGGATCCTAATTCTATCATAATTACATATCACTAAACATGATAAATATACAAAGAGATATACACGTCAATACTTTTCAATAGTAATTTAAATGTTATTGAATTAATTTTTTCACAATAATTAAGTGATTGGGTGATCATTTGTGATCGCCCAATGAATAAATTAGATCTTATTTTTTTTAGTTATTCATGCAAAGCTAGACCTGAAGTATGTAAGACAAACTATGGACCCCATTGATAACATGGATGAATATCATTGTGTTGTCACATTAACTAGACCTAGCAATAGTACTCAAGATAGTATAATAACAGGATAATTAAGAGAAACAGAAAATGAGTAGATTTCATGCTTTTGGACACTTGTGTGCATCCATGTTGTTTGTCATTTCTTTTCGACGAACAGCAGTGGGGCATATCTCCAAGCATGGCTCTTTAAGAGCGTCATCAACTTCTTGCTGAGGAGTAATCCCGAATTTAAACTGCCAATTAGATTGAGACGGCGTTATACATGTTTCCATGGTGCTTCTTGGAGACAAAATTAAATCACAAGAATCCCATGCATGTGTTGCAAATACGTCAAGTTTCATGGTTATGTCAACATGTCTTATTCTCTCTTCCCTCTGGTCTCTTTGTTGGTTGGGGCTTTTCAGGGGACGTTATTTTAGCCTCAATCTTGAGTTAGATTAAACCTCCATATGGTGTGGTTTTGTTACCAAGTATATGCTTAAGATGCATGAAGTAAATGTGCTTTTGCAACAGTACCATCACTTGGCCAATGAAAACAGTTACCTGACAGCTATAATCGGCGAAGTTTGGCTCCATCACCAATGGAACTCCCATGTGATCCTTGAAGAAAGTCTAAAGGAGAGAGAAACAGAAATGTGGTGGCCAGCTCAGATATGGGAAACCTTGAAACACAGTTGTAATACATTTGCAGAAGTAACCATTACTTTTCACATTCGTAAAGTTAAAGAAGCTAATAACTTTGATAGATACATCATGTGTGCCACCGCAATATAGATCATCCTAGTGCACCACAAAATAGAGACAATCTGCCTCCAATATATTTAACTTGAGTTAAGATTTGAGAGCTCTTTAAAAGGCCCCCAAGTTAGTGCATACGCACCTCAAGCGGACTTGAACGAAGAGTCAAAAGGCACTTCTAGAAGGATTTGGATGAGGTTGTGCGCGGTATTCCGCATACCAAGAAGCTTTTCCTAGGAGGAGATTTCAATAGCCACATTTGGATGACTTCTATGGGATATGACGATATGCATGGAGGCTTCAACTTTGGGGATAGAAACGAGGTACGTCATTGTTGGACTTTGCTAAAACTTTTGATTTGGTGGTAGCTAACTTGAGTTTTCTGAAGAATGAGGAGCACTTATTCACCTTTCAGAGTACGGTGGCCAAGACCCAAATTGACTATCTACTCTCAGGAAGTGCGATAGGCACATATTGCAAGGTTATCCCTAGTGAGTGTCATGACTCAACATAGGCTCTTGGTAATAGACCTAGAGATCAAAAAGAAGAGGAGAAAAAGGGTTGTGTATGGTCAACCAAAGATCAAGTGGGGAGCCTTCATTAAGGACAACGCCCAAGAATTGGGGGTGAAGTTGTTGGCAATGAGGGCCTAGAGTAGTAGTGGGGAGGCGAGTAGCATGTGTGGTCCACGACAACGACTTGCATTAAGGAAGTTGCTAGAGATGCACTAAGGGTCTTAAAGGGTTGCTTTGGTGGACACGGGAGGGTGGAATGGAGAGGTCTAATAAAAAGTGGAAGCCAAAAAAGCGGCGTATGTGAAGCTAGTGGAGAGAAAAGACGAGCAGGAGAAGAGGAGGAACATGGAGGGTTATAGAAGACAAAGAAAGAGGTGACGTTAGCGGTTACGGCGACAAAGTGAGGAAGAGGAAGGCTCGAGACCTGAACCATGTGAAGTGCATCCAAGACGAGATGACGTAATTTTGGCGAATAAGACACATATTAGACGAAGTTGGCAGACTTACTTCTATAAACTCTTGAATGAAGAGGGGAACAAGAGCATTGTATTGGGTGATCTGGAGAAATCCGAGTCATCAAGATTTTGGATATTGTACGCGTGTAAAGGTTAAGGAGATAGAGTGGGTTATGCGTAGGATGAACAAGGGAAGAGCGACTGAGCCAGACGAAATCCCAGTGGAATTTTAGAAGAACGCGAGCAAGGCAGGATTGGGTGGATTACTAGATTGTTTAATGTCATTCTTAGGAGGACGAAGATGCCCGAAGAATGGAGGTGGTTTACAATAATTATGTTGTACAAGAACATGGGTGGTATCCAGAACTGCAATGATTATATAGGTATCAAGTTGTTAAGTAACACTATGAAAGTTTGGGAGAGTGTGTCTATATATGAGAACCAATTCAAATTCATGTCGGGGCGATCGACTACATACGCCATTCACCTTGTAAGGAGGTTGGTGGAGCAGTATATGAAGGGAAAGAGGGACTTGCATATGGTGCTCATAGGTATAGAAAAAGCATACGACAAAGTTCCAATGGAGATATTTGGAGGCTAGAGGTGTTCATGTAGCTTACACTAGGATGATTAAGCACATATATGATGGTGGGAGGTGACTCAAACCATTTTCCAGTCGTGATGGGGTTACGTCATGGATCCGCTATTAGCCCATTTTTATTTGCATTGGCGATGGATGTACTAACGCGAAAGAGAGGTGTCATGGTGTATGTTATTTGCAAATGACATAGTACTGATTGACGAGACGCGTGTAGAGTTAACGCGAGGCTGGAGGTTAGAAGATAGACCTTATAGTCAAAAGGTTTCAAGTTGAGCAAGACCAAAACTAAATACTTGAGTGTGAATTCAGTGATGTGACTCGTGAAGCGGATGTGAATGTGAGGCTTGAGAGACAAGTCATCCCCAAGAAAGGAAGTTTTAAGTATCTGTGGATAATAATCTAAGGAAATGGGAAGATTAACGAGGATGTCACACATCGTATGCGGCGGGATGGATGAAATGGAGGCTCGTATCCGATGTTCTGTGTGATAAGAATGTTCCACCAAGACTTAAAGGTAAGTTCTACAAAGTAGTGGTTAGATCGAGTATGTTATATGGGGCGGAATGTAGGCCAGTAAAAAACTCTCATGTCTAGAAGATAAGAGTGGTAGAGATGAGGATGTCGAGGTCGATGGTTGGACATACCAGGAGAGATAAGATTAGGAATGAAGATATTCGAGAAAAGATGGGAGTGGCCCTCGTGGAGGATAAGATACGGAAAGTGAGACTGAGATGGTTCGGGCATGTAAAGAGGAGATGTGCAGTGTCCCGATAAGAAGGTGGGAGAGATTAGTCGTAGTGGGTTTGAGGAGGGGTAGAGGTAGGCCAAAGAAGTATTTGGGTGAGGTGATTAGGTAGGGTATGGTACAACTTCATCTCATCGAAAACATGACCCTTGATAGGAGGGTGATGAGATCTAAAAGTAGGGTAGAGGGTTAGCAGATAGTCGGGTATTTTTTTCCTTTCTCAGAGTATTAATTTATTCTTATTTTTCCTTATTTCTAGATTTCTATTACTACATGTTGGTTCCTTAGCCTCAGTTATTTATTATATTGTTGTTGTTTCTACTGCCTCTTTTTTATCGTTCTTTGAGTCGGGAGTCTATCTTAAACAACCTCTCTACCTTCTCAAGGTTAGGTAAGGTCTGCATATATTCTACCCTCCCCAGATCCCACTTGAGGGATTACACTGGGTTTGTGGTTGTATGTTTAGGTGGTTTGACACTCCAAGGGCAATGCCAAAAATCATGAAAGAGTTGATGTTCAGTTGGAAGAACGGGAGAAGGAGGAGATAACGAAGGGCTTGGAATATGGTTCCACTTACGTTAATGTGGGTTGTTTGGAGAGAGAAATAGGAGAGCTTTTGAAGGTGTAGACGATTGGGTGAAGTTTGTAAAGAATTATATCTTTTTGTAGATTCTCTACCTTTTGTTATACCTCTTGTAACCGTTTTGTCCATATTTATGAATGAAAATACACTTGATAAAAAAATGGATATTACTAGAACTTTGCCTGAGAGAATTAAAGTTCAACATCGAAATGGAGGGTGCTTTGAGTAGGAGGTGTGGAATGACTGGAAGCCGGTCTATTAGAATGCGTGATTGCAGCTTGGCCATGATTGTCAGATGGAAAATAAACAACAGTAAGTACAAAAGGTGCAACAGGGTAAAGGGAAATATAAGACACATCAATAAGTGTGGTAGTCCAGAGAACAACAACAGGCGCAAATATTAACCAGGCCTGAGAACCAAAATGGCAAGATAACTGAGAAGGTACCTGAGAAGAATACAGACACAAACTCTATTACTCAGGGGCAAATACCTGAGAAGAGTGCAGACTCAAATTCTATTACTCAATGGCATTGGAAAGAGGCTAGGGGAGTGGTAAGCCTGCAGCAAAAGCGATAAATCACAGTGTGCCAGGAAAGGTGAATATGACTAATGGGTTTAGCCTCTTGGTTGAACCAGATGGCCAACAATTGGTTCCTACGCAAGGTAATGCAGGATATAAATAGTGTGGTTATAAAGGAGCAGGTGATGATTCCCAACCCCTTCTCATACCAATATGAAACTTGTCAATTGGAATGTGAGGAGACTTAATAAGATTTACAAACAAAAGGAGTATACAGAGTTTACAAGGGAGAATAAAGTAGGAATGATTGTTATTCTGGAGCACAGGGTCAGAGAAGTTAATGCAAATCAACTAATGAAAAGGATGGGGTTGGAGCTGGTGCGCGAATCATGACCCTACTGGTAGAGGAAGGATCCGGACTTTATGGCACTGTAGCTACTGCAAATTTAAATTTCCATTTCACCGCAGTATATGGGCTACATACAGTGGAAGATACGAAAACTTTATGGCTTGATTTGAAGGGAATTGCCACAGTACAACAAGACCTTGGCTGGCAATGGGGGACTTCAATGCTACATTTTCAATAGAATATAAAACAAATGGTAATCCCGTCCAGAATGTTGAAGTCAGAGATTTCAAGAGCTTTATCACAGATAGGGGTGGCAAAATGGGTAAAAAATATGGTTATTTGCCCAACCCAACCCATTTAAAATGGGTCCAATATAAATCAACCCATATTATTCACTTAAAATATGGGTAACTTTTTTTTTAACAGTAAAAATATATGGATAACATAATGGATAAAACCCACAATTTTAGTAAAATAAGTTCCTTAAAATGAGAAAAAATGACTTCCCTAATAATATTAGGGAAAACAAGTCCCACAAGTGGCATTTCACCAACCACCCCCCCCAACCCCCCCCCCCAACTCACCCCCCCCCCAAATCCCCTCCAAAAAAAAGTTTTTTAAAAGTTTTTAATTTTCTACACCACTCACACCCACCCCACCACACCACCCTAAAAAAGTTAAATTTTTAAAAAACAAAATTTAAAAAGTATTTTTAATTTGGTTTTCTACATCACCCACCCACCCACCCCCTCCCCCCTCATCCAAACCCATCCCGAATATGGATAAAACCCACAATTTTAGTAAAATAAGTTCTTTAAAAATGAGAAAAAATGACTTCCTTAATAACATTAGGAAAAACAAGTCCCACAAGTGGCATTTCACCAACCACCCCACAAGTGGGTGGGGGTTGAGTGGAGCGGTGGGGTGGGTAGTGGTGTGGGATAGGGGTGGGTGAAGATGAAGTGCATTTGAGGGTGGTGGTTGGGTGAGGGTGGGATTTGGTTAGGGAGTGGGTGGGTGCTTAGGGTGGGGGTTGGGGTGGGAATGGTGGGGCTTGGATGGGTATTTTTTGAAAAAATATTTTCTTAGAGGTCGTGTAATTGAAAAGTTTCGAAGTTCTATTCTTCCCGCAAGTGTTGAGGTGCAATTATGTACTTGGGATTGGATTTGTAGACAAGAAGGTTAATTAATCTTCTACATATTAGCTACATAAAGCTAGCATCCTTAAAAAGTAACTTTGGATAATATGGATCCATATTATCCATCGAGCTAACCCATTTTTTATCCGTGTTAAATATGGGCGGGTCGGGTAATTGATCCGTTTTTAACCCATTTATGACCCACCCATATCCGACTCGACTTGCCCGTTTGTTACCCCTAATCACAGATACTAGCGTGAATCCCGGAGTAATGGACAAATTTGCAGTAAAATAGAAGGGCTCTAGTAAATTCTGAATGGATGAATGTGTGGCCTCATCTAGAAGTCAATGTATAGGGTATTGGCACCATTGTTTTCAGATCATTCACCATTCTGCATCAATCTTGAGGAATCTCCAGGTAATGGACCTAAACCTTTTAGGTTCTTTAACCACTTGGCAGATCACAAAGAATTTTTTTATGGTAGTAGAGTTGAGCTGGAATACACCAACAAATTGCTACTCCCTAGAAAGAGTGCGGAAGAAACTGAAGCTTGTGAAGCAAGAGATGAACCAGCTACATGCAACTGAATTCCCTATAGTAGATACTAAAGTAAAGGAAATCAGACAACAACTAGCTAAGATGCCAAGGGTTAATGAAAATGGCCAACATCCTGAACTATTTGAAGAAGAGAAGGGGCTCAAGTAACAATTGGACAGAATATGGAAGGGCGGAAGTGCCAAGGATGAAAACCTTCTCAATTAAAAGTGTATTTTCAGTTATGTGAAGAACCAGGGGTGGAGCTAGGTGGAGGGAAGGGCTTCGGATGAACCCCTTCGCCGGAAACTTTTACCGTATATGTAAGGTCAAATTCGAATTTTATGCATATATAGTTTATAATGAACCCCTTCCCACATCAAAGAAAGTTGGCTCAGCGGTTAAGGGGGTTCAAACTCTTCCCTGTGGTCGATGGTTCAAATCTCAGCTGGTGGATTGCTTTTTCCCTTTTTTTTTTGCCTAGGCTTTCCCCACAGCAGATGGGCTCAGTTTGCAGCTTTTTGGGCTCATAATCCTCAACCCAATGAAAAGCCTAATTATTTTTGGGCTCAATTTGCAACTTTATTCTTCTTCTTCTTGGTTATTTTTCTCTTCCATTTTATTTCTCCTTCTCAATTACCTTTGTTCAAATTTATTAGGCACATTCCTTTTCATTTTTTTCCTTTTATTCTTATCTCTATTGCTCATTGTGTTTTCTACCTAACTCTCTTTCCACGTGCTAACTCGAAGGAATTACTCTTTAAGAAAACGATGAATTGTTAATAAACTTGAAATTGAGATAGATTTTTTTAGAAAAATAAGGTAAATTATATTTAATCGAATACAGAAATTTAAAGATTGTGTAGATCCTTTTTATCAATATCTATTTAATTAAATTTACTTTCTTTAATCTTATGGTGTTTCTTTCCTATTTTTTCTAATTTTATTCTCGGAACTAACCTAAACTTATTTGATTTGTTCATTATTTGCCTTTTTTCAAATGAATAACCTAGTAACTTGAACTAAATGAACTCAAAAATTGGGGATCCCATTTATTTAGTCTCCGTTTAAAAAATCATGGCGATTTTCAAAGTAATATATGATTGAATGGACGCAAATTTAAAATTTCAAAAAATTATAAAAAGGTAAAACACAACAATGTAAAAGAAAAAAACCACAAGAAAAATTAACAAGGCTTGATGGAACAGGGTAGTAGGAAGAAACGATAAATGAGCCATGACAAAGCAAGTTATATTTAGCGGGTTAAGGTTAGTCTTTCCCTTTCCCGCCCCACTTCGTTTTTCATCCTATAATTTCTGCGTGTTTGTTTCTTCATATTTTTAACCCCTTAGCAAAAATCCTGCCTCCACCACTGTGAAGAACATCAAAAGGTACCATGTCGGAGGATCACTTGTAACAATATCGGATTGCCTAAATGGCTCTTCATCCTGTTGCTGGTTGTACATGAAAGGTTATGTACAAGAGACAGGTTGGCTCTTTGGGGGTGATTGAAACTGTGGAATGTCCTCTGTGTGGAAGTGAAAATGAAATTGAAATAGTGGACCACTTGTTTTTCAAGTGATTGGCAGGAAGAATTTGACTGGGCAATAGACACATGAAAGGGAATAATGCAAGGGTTGAGATTTATAGGATGTTTTAGCTGGCAGAAACAACAACAACCACCCAGTGAAAAAAAGAAACTAGAGTTTCAGAAGTCAGCAAAGGAGTACTGAAGTTATAATCAAGTATTCTACAGAGGCGTAATGAAGCATAAACTGAAGAGAGAGCCAGAAAAGCTGATTTTTCATCCCTGTTTGGGGCTTCATCCCAAAACATCAGCTGGTTTTCTGTGTTGTACATCTCTCAATTGCCCCACATCGGTAGTGGAAAGAAAAGTGGGAGTTCCCTCTTGCTTTATAAAATAAGCATTTGTCCCACATCGGTAGTGGAAAGAAAATCAAATCATTCTTGTTGCTAAAGGGTTAAGAAGAGGGTCTCCCCTCGCGCCGTCGTCGTCGCTCGGCTTCGGCTCGGCTCGGCTCCGGCTCCGGCTTCGGATTTGGTCAAATGATTTGATTGATAATCTTTTTGGACCAAATTTTCTTTAATTTTTAATTATTATTTAATTAAATTAATTAACTAATCAAATCCTACCCGTTAGTGACCCGGATCCGTGTGTCTGACCCGCGACCCGGTTTCTTTCCATATTTAAATTTTCCACCAGTTTTTAGTGGTTGTTCAGAAGGGTTGCAAACCTTCAGAAACAGTACTTCCATGGCTATAAATTCGTTTGTTTCCTCAGAATTTTACTCACTAATTTTCTGGAAAAACACAAACTACTTCTTCTTCTGCACAAATAAATTCTGTGTGATATACTGCCGTTGAGTGGTTCGCCCCTACCTGAATTTGGAGTACTACTATTCTGGTAAGATAATCGTTCTATCCTGGGAGGGGATATTCCATCAACCTCGAGTACACACTTTGAACTAAGTGGGCTCGATTATATTCTGAAAAATTATTCTTATTTTTCAACACTGATTCTGTTTATTTTCAGTTATTATTATTTACTGTTTTTTTTTTGGAATACAGATTCTAACAATCTTAAGGAAATTATATTTTTAGATTAATCTGTATTCTGTTTTGGAGACTAAAATCTGTGTGATTTTCTACTCCGTATGAAATTTCATATTCTGACTTGAAGACATAAAAACTTCGTTGGAATATTAAAGTTCATACTTGTACAACGATTTGAAGAACATAAAAACTCCATCGTTGCTGTATTCTGGTTTGGAGATTAAAACTTGTGTAGTTTTCTACTCCATATGAATATCAGTATTCTGACTCGAAGATATAAAAACTTCGTTAGAATACTAAAGTTTCATAATTATACTGCGATTTGAAGAAATAAAATCTTCATCGTTTAAGTCTGTGATTGAATTGCTATTCTGGTTTTATTAACTAAAACAGTTTGTCGATTTGACAGTGACAAACGAATAATGGCAATTGAGACTGGAACTACCTCTGCGAATCTTGCATCGGCGGTTACTCCTACAACCCGTACCCATTGTGCCATGATAAACTGCGAAGTTCACCGGTGCCAACTTTAAAGGATGGCGACAAAGAATGTTCTTTTGGCTTACCACCCTTGGTATGCAAAAGTTCACCAAATGAGGACCCTCCTGCGCCGCCGACATGCCCGACAACCAACAGTTCATGGTTACCGAGGCTTGGAATCGGGCTGATTTTTGTGCAAAGGCTACATTTTGAGTGCCTTAGAAGATGACTCGTACAACGCCTACAAAGGCAAGAGAGACTTCCAAAGAACTATGGAGTGCACTTGAAAAGAAGTACAAAACCGAAGATGCTTGCTTGAAGAAGTTTGTGGTTGCCAAATTCCTAGACTACAAAATGGTGGATGAAAAAACCGTTGGAACCCAAGTTCAAGAGCTTCAACTTATCTTCCATGACCTTATTCTTTGAAGGTATGGTAGTAAATGAAGCGTTCCAAGTGGCCGCAATGATTGAGAAGTTGCCGCCTCCTGGAAAGATTTCAAGAATTATCTTAAGCACAAAAGAAAGGAAATGAAGTTGGAAGATCTTGTGATTCGTCTCAAGATCGAGGAAGATAACAAAACCGCCGAGAAAAGGTACCGTAAGACTTCACCAATTGAAGGGGCAAACATCGTTGAAGATCTTTGCTCACGAAAGAACAAGAAAAGGAAGAGGCCTTACGGAAAGGAGAAGGATTCCAACAAGAAAAATTCAAGGGCAACCGCTTTAATTGTGGGAAAGTCGGCCACAAAGCCCCAGATTGTTGTCTCCTAAAAGAACAAGTGGAAAAGGACAAGCCAATATGGTGGAAAAGAATGATGATATGGATGATCCGTGGTGCAATGCTATCTGAGTGCAATTTGGTTGGAAACCCAAAGGAGTGGTGGCTTGATTACGGTGCCACTCGACATGTTTGCGCTACAAAAGAAGCATTTGCAACCTATGCTCCTACTGGACCCGAAGATGTACTATTTATGGGAAATAATCGCAATGTACCCAAGGTTGAAGGATATGGGAAGATACTTCTGAAGATGACTTCCGGCAAGGTCCTGACTCTCAACAATGTTATGCACGTTCCAACAATTCGGAAGAATTTAGTTTCAGCCGGACTACTCGTCAAGAACGGGTTTAAGTGTGTGTTGGTTAGTGAGAAAATTGTAATAAGTAAGAATGATTTGTTCATAGGAAAGGGCTACCTCACCGAGGGCCTTTTCAAACTCAATGTAATGGTTGTTGACAGTATTAATGAAAATTCAGCTTCGTCTTACTTATTGGAGTCAAATGATTTATGGCATGTTCGTTTAGGACATGTCAACTACAAAACATTGCGCAAATTGATTAATTTAGAAGTATTGCCTAAATTCGAGTGTAATAAATCTAAATGTGAAATCTGTGTTGAATCTAAGTTTGTTAAACATCCATATAAGTATATTGATAGGAATTCAAATCCTTTAGACTTAATTCACACAGATATATGTGATATGAAGTCAATACCATCTCGCGATGGAAAAAAGTATTTTATAACTTTTATTGACGATTGCACTCGATATTGTTATGTGTATTTGCTTAATAGTAAGGATGAAGCAATTGATGCATTTAAGCAATACAAGAACGAAGTGGAAAATCAATTGAATAAAAAGATAAAAATGATTAGAAGTGATAGGGGTGGAGAGTACAAATCTCCTTTTGCAGAGATATGTTTAGAATATGGAATTATTCATCAAACTACTGCCCCTTACACACCACAATCAAATGGAATTGCGGAAAGGAAAAACCGAACATTAAAGGAAATGATGAATGCTTTACTAATAAGTTCCGGTTTCTGCAAAAGCTTGTGGGGAAGCTATCCTTACAGCTAACCGAATACTCAACAGGGTGCCCCACAGCAAAACACAATCTATTCCATATGAACTATGGAAAGGAAGAAAACCCAACTTGAAATATTTCAAAGTGTGGGGGTGTTTAGAAAAGGTCCAAGTTCCTTTGCCCAAAAGGGTAAAAATCGGACCAAAAACTGTGGATTGTTTTTTTATTGGCCATGCTACAAACAGCAAAGCTTGTCGGTTTTTGGTTCACAAATCGGACAATCCCGAAATTCATGTTAATACGGTAATTGAATCAGATAATGCTGAATTCTTTGAAAACATTTATCCGTATAAAACCGAATGTGAGTCGTCAAGTGAAAAACCTAAACGACCGTGGGAAGAACAAAAGGAAATTACACCAAGTAAAAAGGATGCAAGGCGTAGCAAACGTCAAAGGATATCTACTTCCTTTGGACCAGATTTTGTGACATTCTTACTTGAAAATGAGCCTCAAACATTTAAAGCAGCGATGTCTTCTTCTGATTCAGCATTTTGGAAAGAGGCAGTCAATAGTGAGATTGAATCAATTTTGAACAACCATACATGGAAATTGGTTGATCTTCCTCCTGGAAATAAACCTTTAGGATCAAAATGAATTTTTAAAAGGAAAATGAAAGCTGATGGCACTATTGACAAATATAAGGCAAGACTTGTGATCAAAGGTTATAGACAAAAAGAAGGCCTTGATTACTTTGACACATACTCGCCGGTAACAAGAATAACATCTATTCGGGTGTTAGTGGAACTGGCGGCCGTATATGATCTTGAAATCCATCAAATGGATGTCAAGACAACTTTCTTAAATGGAGAATTAGAGGAAGAAATTTACATGGAACAACCTGAGGGCTTTGTGGTTCCTGGTAAAGAAAGGAAAGTGTGCAAACTTGTTACGTCACTTTATGGACTTAAACCAGCACCCAAACAATGGCATGCGAAATTTGACCAAACAATGTTGGCAAATGGATTTAAGATTAATGAGTGTGACAAATGTGTCTACATTAAAAATACTCCAAATCATGAAGTCATTATTTGTTTATATGTTGATGACATGTTGATAATAAGTAGAGATATTACCGATGTAAATGCTACGAAGCATATGCTGGCTAGCAAATTTGATATGAATGACTTAGGAGTTGTTGATTTGATCTTAGGCATCAGAATTCATAAAACTCCACAAGGTCTAGCATTATCGCAGTCTCATTATATTGAAAGAGTACTTGACAAGTTTAAGTATTTAAATTTCAATGTTGCAAAGACTCCAATTGATGTAAGTTTTGCACTTCAAAAGAATGAAGATGAAAGTGACTCACAATTGGACTATGCACGAGTTTTGGGAAGTTTGATGTATATTATGAATTGTACAAGACCAGATATAGCATGTGCTATAAGCAAGCTGAGTCGATTCACGAGTAATCTCAATCAAACTCATTGGATGGCAATGAAACGAGTCTTGGGGTATTTAAAACACACTCAAACATATGCTTTGCATTATAATAAATATCCCGCAGTAATTGAGGGATATAGTGATGCAAACTGGATCACCGGATCATCTGAAGTTAAATCCAGGAGTGGATATATTTTCACCGTTGGTGGAGGAGCAGTGTCTTGGAAATCATCAAAACAGACATGCATCGCCCGCTCTACAATGGAATCTGAATTTATAGCTTTAGACAAGGCCGGTGAAGAAGCTGAATGGCTCCGGAATTTCTTAGAAGATATTCCATTCTGGCCCAAACCTTTGGCTCCTATATGTATACATTGTGACGATCAGCGGCAATAGGTAGGCGGAGCGTAATGTACAACGGAAAATCTCGTCACATACGACGAAGACACTATACCGTTAGACAACTCCTCTCTAGTGGCGTTATCACGATTGACTATGTAAAGTCAAGAGATAACGTGGCGGATCCGCTTACAAAAAGCTTATGTAGAGAGGGAGTTAGTAGATCATCAATGGGAATGGGGTTAAGGCCGATGACAAGTCATCATAGCGGTAACTCTACCTAGCAGACTGGAGATCCCAAGAGCTAGGTTCAAGGAGATCAAACAAAGTTGTGACTGACGGTTCAACATTGTCAAATAACCCAACCCATTCTCTGATGAAGACAATGTTCAGAAATAAGGATAAAACTTTATGGCTTGTTAATGAGTTAATAAAACATTAAGGTTCTTTAATGATTATCTAAATCTGGCAGTGTATAACCAGATAATGTGGCTATAGGACCACATGTTTAGAAATCACCTATGTGAGTGCTAAGTGTAAGCCGTTTTAAAGGGGAATGACAGTGAAGGCCCATTCTCTACGCACTCATGAAACCAGCAAGTGTTCATGGCTGAAACGAACACAACCGTGAGAACCATAAACGGTTGAGGGTTGATTGTGTGACTTATGTTGTCTAGGTATACAACAAAGTTCGACGGTTCAAAGATATCAAATCTACCGATTGATCGAGTATATCCGATATAAGTTCACTACGGAAAGTTCAAAGGGAAACCTACTTATCCAGATGCAGTCAATTCTCGATTGTCCGCACATTCCTTTATCTTATAGCCATTCCCCATTCATGTGGGGGATTGTTGGGTTTAAATGATAGATTGAATAGGAAATGGAAGGAGTTCCCTCTTGCTTTGTCCCACATCGGTAGTGGAAAGAAAAGTGGGAGTTCCCTCTTGCTTTATAAAATAAACATTTGTCCCACATCGGTAGTGGAAAGAAAAGTTCTTCTACTTATAAGTAGAAGTACTCCTTCTTGTTGCTAAAGGGTTAAGAAGAGTCTCCTCGCCGTCGTCGCCGCTCGGCCGGCTCGGCTTGACCCGGCCGGCCCGGCCGGCTCGGCCGGCCGGCCCGGTCAAATGATCTGATTGATTGATTGATAATCTTTTTGGACCAAATTTTCTTTAATTTTTAATTATTATTTAATTAAATTAATTAACTAATCCAATCCTACCCGTTAGTGACCCGGATCCGTGTGTCTGACCCATGACCCAGTTTCTTTCCCATATTTAAATTTTTCACCAGTTTTTAGTGGCTGTTCAGAAGAGTTGCAAACCTTCAGAAACAGTACTTCCACGGCTATAAATTCGTTTGTTTCCTCAGAATTTTACTCACTAATTTTCTGAAAAAACACAAACATCTTCTTCTTCTGCACAAATAAATTATGTGTGATATACTGCCGTTGAGTGGTTCGCCGCTACCTGAATTTGGAGTACTACTATTCTGGTAAGATAATCGTTCTATCCTGAGAGGGGATATTCCATCAACCTCGAATACTGTGAGGGGAATAATTTCCTTAAGGACACACTTTGAACTAAGTGGGCTCGATTATATTCTGAAAAATTATTCTTATTTTTCAACACTGATTCTGTTTATTTTCAGTTATTATTATTTACGGTTTTTTTTGGAATACAGATTACTAACGGTCACTACATGATGAATAGGGCCTTATCACTTTTAGTTGTGCTCTATTTCCTGAATTGGCTGCTTAGGAAGGAGCAACCTAATATGTACTAGCATATGCTGCTTTTTGATAATCGGAACCGTATATTATAAAGTCAAAAACAGAATTCAACATCCTGCTCTGGATAATCCACACACACAAAATGAAAAAAAGAAGAAGGGAAAACATGAATGAAGCAAATACATTCTACCAGATATGGATTTTTACCCCAAGATATTGATGTTTCATACATGATGTGCGCACGATATTAAAATTTAATGGCTGAATACATGTAGAGGCACTTAAACTTGTCCGGATTTTTCACTTAGACACCTATACAAAGCCTTGTTCCTATTGAACACTTGAACTTGTACAAAAGAATGAAAATTTAGCACACATTGATGATATGGCGCAACAAGTGTAGTTCACATTTGACAGGCGCGTGAGAAGCCCTGTTTTCTCTTAAAAAAATATTTTTTCTCTTTTTTCATTCAACCAGCACCACCATGTCAGGCTACCGGA
This sequence comes from Anisodus acutangulus, assembly GCA_029783415.1. NCBI lineage: Eukaryota > Viridiplantae > Streptophyta > Magnoliopsida > Solanales > Solanaceae > Anisodus > Anisodus acutangulus. The sequence goes on along the minus strand of CM056494.1, from coordinate 57,099 downwards.
AAATTTTAAGGTACCAAAAACTAAACTCATTTTCGTAGCTAAAGATCACGTTTTCTTGTCCTAGAGCTTCTTTTTGTTAAATGAATTGGCCAAAGGATTGGATTGGAAGTGTCTCATTGTAGTTTTCTTGTGTATCCCCGGACCCCGCGCATAGTGGGAGCTTAGTGCACCGGGCTGCCCTGCCCTTTTTAAGCTCTAGGACAAGAAAAATTAAGAAGAAACTGGTACTGTTTGGTACTCTTACCTCAAAGAATTTTGAGTTTGGGAGATTAAACCTTTTGGTTTAGTTTTTATTGCACAACCCATTGAGTATTATAGCAAACTGATAATTGTTTAGAAATTGAAATCTGCACTGGAACACTCACAAACAGAATCAAGAAAACTGATATTTAACCCATCTTACTCAATACCCATCCCAGCAGAAATTTTGAACACTTTAATGAAATTTTATCAACAATCAAATAACCCAAAACTAAGAGAAAACGTCATCCAGATCTGAGTGTGTTTTAGTTTCGCTTAGCACCTCAAATCTGTTGTGGGATTTCACTACTGTTGTTGTTGTTGAAAAAATAATTGCTTGCTGATGTGTAATTTTACCATTGGAAGTATTTTCCACGTCAGAGCAAGTGATCTACACGTGCTGAACTTAGTTTAGAATTGTGAAATATGTGCTCAATTGACACACTTTTGCTTAAGTTCAAGTGTTCAATAGGAACAAAGCTTTGTATAGGTGTCAAAGTGAAAAATTCAGACAAATTTAAGTGCTTCTATATGTATTCAGCCAAATTTAAAGCAACCTTCAAAGTAGTTTACCAGATAAAGAATGACAAAAAGTCAGCAGTGCAAATGCATCAGAAGGACCCAATATAATTATGGATCTAGAAAACTGACCTGTGTAGGGAGTTTACATGTATTAATGCATACACCCACACATTTGCTCTCTTCCAAATACTTGCATTTCTCCACAAAAACCTATTGGAACAATTATTTATAAGAGTGAAAGCATTTTAACTTGTAAAAATACAGAGAGTAAGGAAATAGAAATACTAACCCCACTCATCAAAGAGGAACCATTAGGAAGATCCACGGAGTTAACAGCGCATGGACCCATAAGCCATTGACAAGACAATGCAGTCACCCTTGCTTTCAGAAGTATAACAACATTCAAATATTCAGCGGAGAAGTAACTAGTTAAGTTTTAAAGGGAAGTCAAGAAGAAGAAGTAACTCACCGACCATCAAGGCTGCAAATTTACCACTATCTATAGGTGCAAAAAGCATCCGGTAGAGCTCCAACAACAAAGGAGGAAATAGTGATCTCAATATCCGAACCTGTCAGTCACACTTGCAGTTATCACTATGGAAATCTACTTGGTCACATTCTAAGTAGAAACAAAAAAAAAAAAGGAACAAAGTTACCGAGGCCTCTCTAGTTTGGGAATTGCTTTGAGCAACGGTGAGACGATGCGCCACTTCAATTAGACCGTCGTAGCCAGGCTTTTCAGAGTCCCATCCAGTCTCCTATCAAATTGGAGGGAGGACTATTATTACAGATATGAAGTAAGGAGAGGGGCTGCACGGCACCTACCTGGACCATTTTGTTCCGGAATAGACTAAGGAACAGGTTATCAAACACCCTGGGCTGCTGAGGAGACTTGTTTTTTCTTGCTTCAATCTGCAGGCAGAAATACTAACTTGTAAGCCCGATTAATCCAAAAAAACGACAAAGAAGAGCGTTTCTTTCACACCCCATGTTCTGATGTAGAGAAGCACGAAACACGAATAGCAGCTGCTTTTCCATACAGGGCCACCGAAGGTACAACAACCACCATAGCCATCTCTCCACTTTCTTTCTTTTACTTGGGACTCCAAATTCCAAATCTTTGGATCTAATTTTTAAATGATAAAAAGGGTCAAAATTATCACTCAACTATTACATTCCTATCCCCATTTAAATTTTGGTCCAAAATCTTCTCATCGTTAACCAACTTTGTAAATATTTTTTTGCAGAAATACTTAACCACAATAAATAATAAAGATGCAACAATTACTATACCAATATTAATTGTTCTAAATTAAAACTATATCAGGAAAATAATTTAATCAATAACAAAACTTTCATTTTATCATCTAATTTCGTAATTTTCTGATACTATCTCCTCTATTTATCTAGTATATAATGCACTATGATGGAAAATAATTTTATTATGTCTCATCTTTCAAAATAAATCTTATCTACACTAACACAAGTAAAACAAATAATCGCATGATTATTTTCATTAATGAAATATTATATATACAATTTATAATTTTCCATAATAGGAAAATCTTATTCCTATTCTACTCTCAAAACTCTATTCTAATAGTACAAGAATTCTATAATTATGGTAAGTGTACAATGATTAATACAATTATTTACACTATAATTTAGCCACAAAACCGTGATATACACTACTTATGGTAAGTGTATATCACGTGCATATTTAGCACACCCCCGCAGTCATACCGGGCAGTCTTCGTACGCTGAGATTGTCCCTAAAATCTTTAAAAAAAACCTAGGGAAGACCTTTTGTAAAGATGTCTGCAATTTGATACCTGTAAGGGACATGACAGACGCGTACTTGTCCACGAGCTACCTTTTCGCGAATAAAGTGAATGTCCATCTCGATGTGTTTAGTGCGCCGGTGTTGAACTGGATTACCAGAAAGGTAGATGGCACTAACATTATCACAATAAACCAAGGTAGCTTTCTGAATAGGACAATGAAGCTCTAAAAGAAGATTACGTAACCAACATGATTTAGAAACCACATTGGCCACCCCTCGATACTCGGCCTCTGCACTAGAGCGTGACAGTCGACTGACGCTTCGCAGACTATGAGACCAAGTTATTTTCAAGAAACATGCAATAGACGGACGTGGAACGTCTGGTATCCGGACAACCACTACAATCAGCATCTGTATATGCGACAAGTGTAGATGTCGAAGACAGATATAAATGTAATCCATAGTTAAGTGTTCCCTTGATGTATCGAATAATGCGTTTGAGCGCATTCATGTGTTTAACCCTGCGATCATGCATAAATAAGCACACCTGATGTACGGCATACGTAATATCATGTCTCGTGAAAGTAAGATATTGAAGAGCCCCTACAAGACTACGATAGCGGGTCGGATCCTCGTAAGGTGAGCCAGTCGCAGCACCCAACTTGGGTTTAGTATCAACTAGAGTGGAAGAAGACTTGCATGAGGACATACCAGCTCGCTCAAATGATCTCAGTTGCATACTTACGTTGTGATAAGAATAACCCACCTACATGACGAGTGACAACAATCCCTAAAAAATAGCTCAAGGGCCCCAAGTCTTTCATAGCAAACTCAGAACTGAGCATGGTCATGATAGACTTGCGCAACGCATCAGTAGAGGCAGTCAAGATCATATCATCCACATATAATAGAATATAAGTCAGGGAAGAACCACGACGATATATGAACAATGAATTATCAGACCTGATGTGCGCAAACCCAATAGACGGCACATTGTCTGCAAATCTCTTATACCAAGCACGTGGAGCCTACTTAAGCACATACAAGGTCTTCTTCAATAAACAGACATGATGAGGATATTTGGGGTCACGGAAACCCAAGGGTTGATGCATGTAAATGGTCTCCTTAAGATCACCAAATAGAAAAACATTATTCACATCTAATTGATGAATGAGCCAATCCTTCAAAAGAGTCAGACTGAGAACAATGCGAATGGTAGCCGGTTTGACCACCGGACTAAACGTCTCACCACAATCTACGACAACTGCTGAGTCTTACCATCACCTACAAGACGAGTCTTATGCCTCGCAAAAGAATCGTCAGAATTATCCTTATGAGTAAAAAACAACATAGACCGAATAATATTAACACCAGAGGGACGGGGTACCAACTCCCACGTCTTATTCACAATAAGAGCATCATATTCGTCGGTCATAGACAATTTCTAATTTGGGTCAGTTAAGGCGGACACGGGGTTACGGGGTAGAGGGGATTTAAGAACATTAGAATTTAAATTAAAATGTCTTTTGGTTTAAAAATATCCCGCTGACTACGAGTGACCGATCTGTGACTCGGGGGAGAATTGGGTGAATTTTGAGAAATATCGGGACAAGTGACGGACTAGCCAGCAGGTAGTGGGCCTGCTGGCCCAGAACTGGAACTAGGTGCCGAGACGGAAGCATGAACTGGACCAGTTTCGGTATTGGGCTGGCCACCAGGCCCAATCACCGAAACTGAGGCTGGAACGTTACTGGAAACAGTGGGGTTAGGCGGAACAGTGGGTCCAGCGCTGGCGGATTTTGGGTGCGGGATACGTCCGAAAAATGGTGGATAATATATGGAGAGACGGCATTGTCCAAAAAATTATACGAATTAGGCTCGGGACTACGCACGTTAGCAAACGGAAATTGAGTTTCATCAAAAATAATATGACGACTAATGATGATTTTATTAGATGATAAATCAAAATATTTGTAGCCACGATGATTAGACGGATATCCCAAAAATACACAAGGGGGTAGAACGGCCCTGGAGTTTGTTAATTGTGGTGGACGGAAATAGTGGATAACATAAGCACCTAAAGACCCTAAGATGAGAATACGAATGAGTCATATTATATAAGATTTGAAGGGGAGACGAATATGACAAACCTTTGGTAAGAAGAATGTTAAAAAGATATGTAGCCATCTGTAGAGCATGATGCCAAAAAGAAGGGGGCACGGAAGCATGAACCAATAAAGTTCGGACAATGTTATTAATGGTACGAATTTTGCGTTCGACTTTCCCATTTTGTGAGGACGTATGAGGACAAGAAAAATGAAAATTTATTCATTAGTAACACAAAACTCCCGAAACACCCCATTATCGTATTCTTTGCCATTATCACATTGAATATTTTTTATTTTCCGTTCGAATTATGTTATGATGAATGCGCTAAATTTTAAGAAAGTGGAGAAAACGTGAGATTTTTTTGCTATCGAAAAAGTCCATAAGAGTTAGAATAATCATCCAAAAATATAATATAATAACGATGACCCAAAGAACTGAGAATATGAGATGTCCATAAATCGCTATGAATAATATCAAATGACATTAAAGTATGAGAATTAAAGTCTTCAAACGGCAATCTAACATTTTTTTCCTAAAGAACAAGATTGACAAATCGGAGTACTACGCGTAGTTGGCTTGCGGCCCACTGCCCCGAGGCCCATCGCCACCCCCGTTATTGCCACCTCGGTTTCCACCACAGTTTTTACCATTATTTTGCGATTCTTACCATTTTTGCCGCCACAGTTGTTGCAGTTTTAGGCGTAATTATTGGAACCGGAGGGATAAAAATTGGACTCGATCAGCATGACGACATGCGGGGCCCCAGTGGCCGCTTTCTTAGCCAATCCGACTTCTTCGAGCGTGAGCATGGAATGGGCCTGATAAAACTGCGGAAGAGGGATGCTCTGACGAAGAAGCGTACTGACGCCATTATAGGCCTCAGATAAGCCTGCAACCATCTAAAGGACAAGACGGTCGTTGGTAACGGGCGCACCAACGTTGCGGAGTTGGTCCGTCAATTCTTTCAACATACTGAAATGTTGGGGAAATATTCCATATTGACGTGGGAGAATTCCTACTCAAGGGTAACAACACGAGAATTTTGATTATCTTGGAATATATCACATGCTCTATTCCAAGCTTCCATCGTCGTAGCGTCGGGTTCAATAATCGTTTGCAACAGGTCAGTAGAGATAATGGAGTAAATCCACTAAATAACGGTAGCATCAAGAGTCGTCCATAATTGAGGATCATCATCGGGTTTAGGAATTCCCGTAGTCGTGGGAGCCAGGGGAATAATGTGATGAAGGACTTGATGCGAGCGTGAACTTTGAACAGTTCGGCCCACGTCGCATATTTGACGTTTTCTATTTCAAGAATGATAGAGATGTGATTCTTGATGTTAGAAATAGTAAGGGTATGGTGAAACGTGTTCTTAGCCATAATAGCAACGCAAAGACATGATGTAGGGATTTTGGAAGAAAATTTAGGAAGAGGGAAGACATCGCTGGGCACGGAAATCGAGAGAATGGGGCTCGGAATCCGATGCAAAAATTGGACGGAAATTGGGGAGAAAAATATTAACCTAGACTTCTGGTACCATGAAAGAAATAATCCCTTGATTATTTTCATTAATGAAAGAGTATATATACAATTTACAATTTTCCATAATAGGAAAATCTTATTCCTATTCTAGTAGTAGAAGAATCCTATAATTATGGTAAGTGTACAATGCTAATTAATACAATTATTTACACTATAATTTAGCCACAAAACCGTGATATATACACTAATTATGGGAAGTGTATATCACGGGTACAATATTACACAAAACCGTGATATACACTACTTATGATAAGTGTATATCACATGTATATTTAACAACAAACTCTTAAAAGAAAAGGACTTGCATACATTGCGTAAATGTATTTACAGTAATATAATTTTTGCTCCAACATGAATATAATTATTTTCGTTCATCAAACCTTTGTTATTAGTATAGGAGCATATTTTATTAGTTAGAAATGCTAAATTAACAACTGAGACTTCAATGAACTCGTTTTTTATTACAACGGTTTGTAGGTTTAGTACTACGAGTTCACATAGGGATATATATTATTAACCATGTGTTTAAATATAATATTTATTATAGAATAATTATTTATTCAGTTTTTAATATAGAATTAAATAGATGATGTGTTAGTATGTGTGTCCCATACTTATATAATATTTTCTCCGTCTCAAATTTATGTGATGTGCTTTCATTTGATACGCAATTTAAGAAACAAAGGAATACTTTTGAATCTTATGGTCTAAAATAAGTCAAAGATATTTGTGTGGTTATAGATCATCTCGTTTTACGTAAAAGATAAAGTTTAAAGTTAAATTATTGACAGATAAGGAATTATGTCATTTTTTTTAACGGACTAAAAAGGAAAGTGGGGCATTCTTATTGGGACAAAGGGAATAGATGATTTAGTGTATATATTTTAGATTATACACGAAAGATTAAATTATCGATTCTTATAAGTATAAAGTTCATGTTCACAATCTAAGATGAAAATTGGACAAAGCTATTGGTATGATTGTAGCACAAGATTAAATATAATGTATCTTCATTATGGGAACGGTATAGCTTCGACTTCTTGTGCTAGTTAATACATTTTGTATGTATTGAACGGACCAAGTAGAGATAAGTGTTTTTATAGTGAATATGTAAAACAACTTCTCTAGCTCATTAAATGTACTTATACTCTTAATCTTGATATGATTATTATGATCAATGTGATTTGTTTATTATTTTGATTTATCAAATGTACGACTCTATTGTGAGTCAATGTATCTGATAGGTTGGATAGTAACAAATAACATTTGAGAAATAATAAAGAATCCATGTTTCGACTCTGAGATTGGTGGCGCCCCTTTATGGATGCTTATAAGTTTTCGTGTGAAAACTCTGCAGGTGAATTTTGTATCCGTCACATGAAATAAATTTAAGCGAAAGTATAAAGTATTTTATTAGTCAATAAATTAAATTTTCAGTATTTCTAATAATCTGTATTTCTAATTAATGCCGCAATTGGAAGGCTCGTTATTTATTATGTGGTCTCTGCTATGCCTAATTAATTAATGGACTTGAAAAATAAATTTCTAGGAGGAAAAGTAGTCTACACGTTTTTGGACTAGGGTTTACACCCTAAAACGTGGTTATAAATAGAATATTTTCAGCCCTAAGAGGTAGACATTTTCATGAGCTATAATACTTACCCGCATGGGTTTTTCTGTCCAAAGGATAATAAGGCTACATAGCAGAAGACTACAGACTATGAAATTGGAGTACAATCGTGTTGGACAATTTTTGCTCATTGAAGGCTAAATTCGTGGTCGCAGTCATGTTTCAAGATATAAGTATTGTTCTATGTTTGATTAAAACTTGTGATTATTTGTTGTCTATATTACATGCAAGTTCGATCCTGACTATTTACTTCCGTTGTTTATGTCTGTATTTGATGTAAACATGCTCGAAAATCAAAAGAAATTGAAGATGGGTTCTTCAACCCCACATGAACACCAAGAACAATTATGGAAAGCAATAAAAAGAATTGGAAGATTAAGAGAATTATTGGGGTAAACACACACCCAAGTAATTAAATACCTAGACATATGTAAATACAACTAATAATCCTAAATCTAGGATATGAAGAAAGAAAGGGTTAAACTAAAATTGAAATGCAGTCAATTAACTCAAAGAAATAAAAAAAATCTAGGAACTAATTAGATTAATATTCAAGTAAGAGATATAATCCAAAGGGAGAAGATAATGAACTCATACATGAATTACCTACTTGTAGTAATTCAAGAGAGGTTCAAGAGGAGGTATGGGACGATTCCCCAACTCTCAAAAGAGTAATCTACACTCATAATCCAAGCTAATCTATCTCCAAAAGAAAGACCTAATAGCATGTTTTTACTAGGGTTCATCAATCTAACAAAATAATAAAATACCCTTTAACTTTGGGCCTTCTAATTTAAAATCAAAGACATGGGTCTTCTTTCTTCTTTTGAGCTTCTAATTGTCTTGAACCATGTCCTTCATTAAATATCCACATAAACATATTATGGATTTTGAAGTTCTAAAAGAAGCCTCCAATTTCATAATGGCCGCTTCGTATCCCGTCATTTTCTCCTTTAAATAAATTCATCCTCGAACTTGATCCTTACAAAATACAGTATAACATCGATAAATGAATAACCTCACCAAATGAATAATTTTCTCCGATCCCGACTTGGGCAAAGGGGCTAAATGAATAACATCGCTAAATGCAGTAACGAATAAAAAAAATTGAGTCCTTAAAGGCCCCATGTAAACATAAATGAATAATCACTAAATTTCATAAAAAAATATGTATATATTATAAACGAAAATATTTCATTCAATCAACAATGTTCATATAAGAAGTCATTTCTTCTCAAAAAATGCATCTAAAGTTGTTTGTTTTTTCCTTCCACCAAAATGCATCACAGCCTTAATTTTTTGTAATGCATGCACTTCTGAAATATTTTCCTCGTGTTGTAGCAAGTAATTTTGTATGGTGACTACTGCTTGAAAGGCCTCTTTTGATGACACATTTGGTATGACGTTGCTATCATCTGGTTCAGGGTCATTCTCATAATTTAGTACAGACTCAATAATTTCTTCGTCTGTAGGCAATTTCATAACTGCATCATTCTCGTTAGGATAGTTCAAAAGATGTTCGATGTCCATCACATTTCTATAGCGTAAATTATAAATGACATCAGTTAATCCTTGAATATCTTCTTCTAATTGACCAACTTCTACTTCAGGAACATCAATTTCTTCAGACAAAATCTTGCAATGCCGGAAACAATTTGTAATTATTTTTGCCGTCACATCAAATCTTCAAGCCAAGAAAAATTAATAGCATCCAAAATGTTAATCTTTTCAAGATTTGGTGAGCCAACTTCAAGGCTCTGCAAGATGCTAGAATAAAAACGACGCCGATAATGAACTTTGAATGCTTGAATAATCTCAGTATCACATGGTTGAATTTTAGACGTTGTGTTAGGGGGCAAGAAAAATAACTCTCAATTTCTCAAGCCTTCAACAACCTTTGGATGAGCTGAAAAATTGTCTACTAACAAGAGAACCTTTCTGTCATTCATTCTCTTGTCAAACCAACGACAAAATTCTTGAAAAAGCAAACCAGTCATCCAAACTTTCTTGTTGAATCGATACTCGCAACTAAGATAGTTCATATTCACATTTTAAAGCATCTAGGTTTTGCATACTTACCAATAACCCAAAGGGGTACTTTGTCGGATCCATCACCATTACAACAAATAGCAACATCGATTCTCTCCTTGTCTTTCTTCCGTCCTTCAAGCTGCTTCGTGGCAAGTGAATGGTCAACTTCCAACCGGTAAAATAATTCAGTTTCATCCATATTGTAAATATCTTTCAACTGAAATTGGTCTAATTTTGATTGTATTGAGGTAAAACATTTTCAATGTCCTCCATGTTAACAGAACCACTTTCACCGAATCGTCAGTAAGACTTGATTACATATCTTGTCTTGAAACGTTCTAACTATCCACTAGAAAAGCTGAATTCTGAATTTGTTTCACCATACATTTTCTGCAAAAACTCTTTTGCTTTGCTTTGGATCATTTCTCCTGACATATTCACTTTCTCTTGTTTTTAAAGAAATCATTCATATAAAGCTTTCTCTAAATCGGGGTACTTAGCTGACTTGTGCCTCTTAACATCGCTATTTTCTATCTCCTCCGACAAATATTCAGATGATCTTTTGAGAGTATTTGATATTGTGGTTTGGCTAGTAACCAAATCAAACTTTTGTTTCACCTATGCTTGCCCCTCCTTATATGGTCGGTTAAAGTTATTTTTGTTATTGATTTTGACTGATGATTGGAAGCCATTAAATTGAAGATTAAGAAAGATACATTAGTATGAATTCTTTATCAAACTAAGTTTTAGAACTATGTATAGTTTGTAGTGTAGGTTAAGTATATTTTCTTAGACTCTAAATATTCTATACATACAATCTTATTAGTACATGAAGGTTAGTACACTGTACTTAGTCCACACGTATAGTGCATGTATTCCTAATCTAGAGTCTAAAGAAAATGAATGTAATTAAGTTTTTCATAAGAATTTTGATCATTACCCTCTAGGTACATTTGTACATTAAATGTAAAAATACTAATCATAATTAAAAAAATGTAAAAATACTATCTAAATGAATAAATATTCATTTATCGATAAATGAAAAATTTATTAATTTATCGATAAATAAATAACCTCGCTAAATGAATATTTTTTTTCTGGTCATGAGGATATTCATTTATCGAGGTTATACTGTAATGAGGGAAATAAGTATGAAATCATGAATTTGACCAAACAATATATAGTAAAGGCAAGGGAGTTTCATAACCTTCCACTGATTGCACACTTTTATAACATAACCAAGTATTATAGAAATTAAAGAAGAGCATTTTCATATTATAAACAACATGTACTTGATTATAAGGAACAAACTTCTCATCGAGTCTATGAAAGCAACCAAGAATTTCAAGAAATGAAATATATGAAACACACTTGGAAGCATTAATAAATGAAAGCATATCAATGGATTTTGATAATCCATATTTAAGTATAGTCATTCAAACATATCATTCTCAATTTTAAAAAGTTTGAAAATATCTTTACACAATATACACCAAAGTAGCAACTCAAGGCTCCTATTATTCTTACACAATTTATTTGGTAGAATCTTCACAATTGAACCAACAAAGTTAGTAGGTTCTTTCAAAAAAATGATGTTTCACCCTACAAGCATTAACATAAGCAATCAAGAATGTTCTCTCAAAGTTAGAAATTGAGTAAGTAAAAAAATTAACACTAGTGTTAGTATCAATCACTTCAGCTTCCTTTTTACACAAAGGTTCACTAACTTTAAGAAGCTCCCCGAACTCATGCTTTCACTAATGTATTCCTCAACATCCGCAATTTCAACTCCACATAAAGGATTATCGTACACTTTGAAGTCATGAGAAGAAGTCGTGTCATTATGATACAAAATATTATAATCAAAACTCAAACCATTATTAACATCAAGTATCTCATCAAATGAAGTAAAAGTAGTTATAAAAGAATCATGACTTTCTTCATCCCATAAAGGAGGATCATCATATGAGTCAACAATAAACTCATCCCCACTAGTCAAAGATTCACAATCAAGTTCATTCACGCAATGATCTCCAATAAAAATGAAATCTTTATGGTTAAACACATTAGCAACACACGGCTCTCCAAATTCATCAATGTTAACATCACTAGTTTGCAACTTACTATCAAGTTCACAAGAATAACAACATGATCTCCACAACTCGATTCAACTAGTAGATGCTCACAATAAACTATAGATTCATTATCACAAGCTAAAGAATCGTTATGCTAAAAAATGCAATGACTAACTTCTAAACTCAAACTTGCATCAAAATCATTCAAAGTACTTAGAGTAGAAAGTTTAGTCATTTTACCTTGAAACTCTTCAAATAGATTTTTCTTATCTTGCTCTTGCTCAACTAAGTCCGTAGATTCTCTTGAAAAAGTACATTATTCTTCTAAGTTATCCAAAGATAATTTTTCTCCTTTTGATTGCTCCTTCAAGTGCTTCTCTCCAAGAGTTACTTCAAAAGACACAAAAGTACTAGAAAAATAAGATAGGTTAGTAACATTAGACTAAGAAAGATCATCACCCTCAATTTTTTGTTTTTCCTCCTTTTTCTCTCATTTTCTTTTCAATCTCTTTTATTTTCTCTTGTGACAACCCACTCTCTTTTATTTTATAGTCTCCAATCATGACAAAAAATTTCACTATTATACTCACTTTAAGTTCACCATATTCATTCAACCATTGCAACCTACGTGACCTAGGATGATTAAAAGTCTTTGACTTTAATTCTTTCACCAAGGTAGCACTAACCAAGTTATCACAACTAGCATCATTCACTATCAACGTGCACATCTTTTCCAAAATAAGACATCTAGTGTGGAAAATGTTATGCCTTTGTGTACATTCTTTTTCTTTATTCAAACAAGTAGATAAAGATTTTCTTACTAGCAAATTTTCATTCACAAGCACAACCTCATCATTTGCATTTTTCACTAAAGAAGTACTAATTTCAACAACTTCATCAAAGGCACCAATCCTAGATCTCACAATATTTTCAACACAAAACGTATTACTTTTATCACAAGTAGACAATTCAACACCTTTCTTAAGATATGACACTCCTTTAAAGTATGACTACTAGAACCAACATGATTTTCATTCACATTCTTTAAACAATTTCTAGCTCCCAAAGATTTATCACAAAACACGTGTTTATCACTACTAGCACAAGAAGTATAATTAAGTATAACCAAATTACCTTACACTCCACTAGAATGCTCATTATAGTAAGTAGCAAGTGACTTCTCTTCTTTAGGCATATGATATGCTTCAAGAACTTCATTTGACTTGTACAAAGGACTTCTAGCTTCAAATTTATGATTGAGACCATAAGAAGCATCACTTGATCCTCCTTGATATTGAGCATATGGCAAAGGATTCACATCTTGAATATTCCCCAAGTCTTCTTTCTTGGCATTATTCCTTGTTGCATATTTCTTCAAACCTCTATCATGTTCTTCCTTTCTACTCCAAGTAGACCCTCTATTATATTCACCACAATATATTTCTTGAAAATATATAGGAGCAAATTTCTCTTCCATGAGTCTCTTAAACTCATTCACTTTGTGACGGCACCATGGTTATCTCTATACCTTTTGCTCATCACTTCATTCCACCACCGATAATCATGATCTATGCATATGTTAGTGGCATAAATTATTCTTTGTAGGTTAGGAACTTTGAAGATATGAATTGTCTCTTCAAGCTCTTGGACCCAATCAAAGTATGCTTCCGGACCATCATTTCCATTGAAGCAAGGAAGCTTCATTTCACGGAATTCATTCGCCTTAATAACATTATTTTCATACCACCGCTTATACCATGTATCAAAATCATCCCTAACATAAGCATGTTCATTAGATGAACTCCATATTTCATTTCCTCTCATGGAACCTACCACACGAACTTTACCCGATTCAGAACTAAAAGAGCAGGGATAAAACTTTTACCAGTTACAAATTGAGGTATTTGAATAAAAAATCAGAATCATGTAGGATTTTTTGCTGGAAAAGTGAGCTTTTATAACAATAGAAATAGCTTTTTCTCAACGATTTTATCAGCTTTTACTTACAATGGCTGAAATAGGGAAGATTTCCGTCGTTGGAGACTGATTTTTCGCTGAAATGCCAAAATTTTTGCCGAAAATAATACCTGAGAATTGGAGAGAACCAGAGCTTTTGGAGAGAAATATTCTTCTTTTAATTAATTATTTCCGATAATTAAATGGTTGGGGTTGGAGACCAAAATGTAATTTTTGAAATTTTGGGGCTAGGTTTGGACGCAGCAAAATTTGACGTTGCTGACGTCATAAAATGGAGGCCATCCCCCTAATTTCCAGAAACTTGTGGCCTTTCTCCTAAATAAGTTTCTGGAGAGGCCTTCTAGCAAAACCTCTGAGAAACTAGTACTGTATAAGTTTCTCCTATATATATTGGTTGTAATGTTAAATTTTGTAATATTACACTGAGCATATTTGTCCTTGGTTTAATCGGGACAGACAGGGAGTAATTACCACTATTAGCATAGGTATTTAATTATGCGTACGTACGTACTTTAGTAGGAGTATTACATTCTCTTATTCCAAAAGGTGGAATCTCCCACCCCAGGAGCCCCCACACCCCGGTCCGACAGGTCTGTGAAGGAGGTAAATCATGGTGACTCAATTGATTTCAAAGGTTAGACCAGTACCACGCTGCGCACAAGGGGCCCTCCTTTATTTCAAGAAGAAACCCCCACACTGCCGCTGACGGGATTCGATCCTTGGTCTCTTATTCCAAATATCCCCCTTGAAATCAATTGAGCTGCCCAAGCGGACAGGAGTATTACATTCTCTTTTTGCGAGGAAAAACATACCGTACGGTTATTATGCGTTCAGCGATGATGAGCTGGACGAATGGAAGGTCAATGACGCGACAGTCGTAGAGAAATACTGAAACAGTAATTACTCCCCATTCTAATGGATTTTTCATGCGGCATTAGTAAATACAAAAAGAAAGTACTGTATAATGTTCTCCATCATCTGAACGAATGATGTTTCGGGTCTATATATATTGTGTTGAACAAGCTTAGCTTAATTAGTTTTGTAGTAGAGTACATGTTTTAATCTATCTTCCTCCGAGGCCAAGGTAATAAGGTGCACCAGTGTACCTCAACCAGTCATTACCATTAATAAAGCGGTCAACTGTGTATTTAGCTGCTTCAATTGGGTTAAGAAGACGAAAGTTCCTGAAGCTCTTGTTCCTGTTATTGATGATAGCACCCGGTCCGCGGTTGGCAAACTCGTAGTAATGACATGTCTGCTCGAACGATGCGCCTTGCCATATCATCCAACCTTCTGGGCGGATGAAATCACCCAATTCGCTCTCCATGAATACCGTCGTTGCGTAGGGCTTCCAGGGACGACCCAAGTAAGACGCAAGTTGGAACCTAACCGGAAACAATTCCATTTCTGGCACGATTCTGCAGTTCTGGAATACCACCCCACCTGGTTTACTCGCTATTTCTTTTCCATCGGCGGTGATAGTGTTGAACTGGTTATCCAAAGGTTTCCTCGCTATGATCAAACTATTTTGGATTACCGCTGAGCCCCTGCCAAAGATGAAATCTATGGTACCGGAGATGACACAGTTGCGATAAAATTGGCGATGGTTTTGATAGTACAAGGTGTCTTGATAACCTTCAATGCTGCAGTCAAAAACAGCAGCCATATCACCGTTAATTCGAAGAGCCACAGCTTGGTGCCCTTGTGGACCAGCAGTGTTGCGGAAGGTAATGCCCCTAGCAACGAACCCATTGCCAAGAACAGCTGCCATGCATTTAATTATATACATCTAATCAGTAAATATAAAATGACTAATGTAATTAAAAGAATTACTAATAGTAATACTTACCGAAAGTAGCAGTGTCTTGGGTGGGAATTTTCATGAGACCGAAGTTTTTATTTCCGGTAATGATGGTTTTCCCTGCTCCATCGCCATAGATAAAGACGTTTGGTTGCTTTTTAGAGATGATGATATGCTCGTCATAGATTCCAGCTTTGACATAGACAAAGTATTTGCCTTTATGGTTTTTAGGATATGCAGCGAGGGCAGAGGCGACGGTGTTGTACTGGCCACTGCCATCCTTGGCGACCACTGCATGAGGAGTTATCCTATGTCGTCCTCCTCCTGCTAAAAGCTTACGGTCGGCAACTGGGAACCACGTAGGGTAACCAAGGAGGCGACGGTGATTATTAGATGATGTAGTAATAGTGCTTGAGACGTTGAAGGCTTGGAGGACGGTTGAAATCTTTGCTACTATGTTGATTGCGTTGTGGGTCAGCTGGGTTGCACTTCGCATGCCATTTTCTAAGTCTTGTTTGTATTCAGGCTTGTCGATACTATCGAGACACATACTTTGATAGGAGTACACCGCACCCAGCCAGTTCAACAATTCACTCACACGATCCCCGAGGGAATGCAATTCGGTATCCCCAACCATAGAGTAGGAATCCTGGAGTTCCTCAACAGCATATTGCAACAACTCTTTACAATCCTCTACTGCCATGTGATTGTAAGGATCTGTTTTATTGTCGATAGGATTCTTTTCCACCACCTCTAAAGATTTCTTGATTTCATCCCCCGTGACTTTCAAGGAAGCCAAGAGGTAGTCTTTCATCGTAGCACTATCGTTCTTAGCCACTGAATCAAGGCTCTTAAAACAAGGTATTTGGAATTCCGCAGGTTTACAAAACTCCTCAATGTTTGCCTTCATTTGGACTTTGGTGCTTTGTTCAGCATCATCTTTTGAACCTTTGTGCAGGGCGATCGCCACTCCCAATACCACACCGACCACAAGAATCAAGGATACCAACGAAACCATTATTTTCCCCACCATCTTTAATTTAACGTAATCGACTTCGGACTATATATATATTGAATTGAACTACGTACTAATTATAAATGACTATATATCCGACCGGGACAGGGAGAACATGCATGCATGTAGAAAAACACAAGAAACAATTAATGGCGAGGACGTTAAAGGTTATTCCTCTAGTTGGTCACGTTGGTTGTTTGTTGAAACATAAGAAGGTGGATGAATTAACAATCATGTTATGATGAGCTTTATACAGCGTTCAGAAGAAAGAGTATGATTGCCTAACCGACGATTGGGCAAAGATGTTTGTGGAATGAGTTATTCAATGATTTCGTGGCCATCCATTGTAGTGAATAATGGTGAACCACAAATAGTAATAGTATTCCAACAACATAACTAGTGAATTTAAATAGAACATCAATAAATTTAATTAAAAATAATATTTTTATTAATTTAGTTCGAGATAAGCAAATATATATATTGGCAATATTATAAAATATTCAGTATATATTTTGTAATATTTAGTGTTGTACAATTATAGTAGATATATGATCCTTATTGTATTAGAATTATGTTACGACCCAAATCGGATGGCCGCGACGGGCACCCGGACCCTACCCGCCGGGCACCACATCTACACTCCACCCTTTATCATATTTAAACACGGACTGAACCGTGATAGATTAAATAAAGTTTCAACCCAAAAGTCCCAACTTATCCATTTATATACCAATGCCGACAAGGCCTTACACGATAACTAACCACACGACACCTATCTACAAGACTCTAAAGAGTAGAACATACCATGACCAGATTGCGACTCCGAAACAAATAGAGTGCTTTGAATACCAGCTGAGCCAGCAACCTACTAGTGAACCGTCACCCTCTCATTATGAACATGCGGGCATAAAACGCAGCGTCCCCCGACAAAAAGGAACGTCAGTACGACTGATGTACTGAGTATGCCAGGCATAAGAAATAACACAGCAGAGATATATCACAGTCTGAAACAGAAACAGTTGAACATCAGTAAATGCCTCCGAGGGCCCTAATACACATGCCTAAATATTATGCACAATGCAGTATACATATACATCAGCCTCTTCGGGCATTTTCCTTACCATAACAGCCTCTGCGGGCATCATACCATATATTGGTAAACGAATGTATGCATGATGCAAATGCGGCATATATATATATATATATATATATATATATATATATATATATATATATATATATATATATATATATATATATATATATTAGTGTTGCGGATCATGCAACCCGTCCCAATATGTGTTAGTGTTGCGGATCGTGCAACCCGTCCCAATAAGCCACACATGCATCACATCGTCACATCATATTGGCCTCTTAGGGCTCTTTTGTGATGTACCAGCTGCAGGTGGTGTGCGTATATAACACCTTTTCCTTTCCCCATATCCCCTATATATATATATATATATAATATTTACCATATAGTAATGTGCATAACACAAGTGGTCCAGGGTGCTATATGAATGCAATGCATGAATGACAATAACATATCCTGACCCTATATCCTTGTACTCTTGGATAATACTGTGAATATCGTTATCTTTTCTGTATGCCTTAATAAGGACTTAGAAACATACTTAAAACAGACTTTTAACATAAGAGTCAATAACCTGATCATTCTTAACTACTTAGAGTAGAGTACTTTATGGAACAATATTCCGGCTATGCTTTGTACGTAGAATATGCCAAAAAGAAAGAAGAGCCTTGCATACCTTGTTGTCGAAATTATCTAAGTTCCGCTGATCCTTGTAAGATCTATGAATGATTATCTACATCACATGGATGATTTAAATCATAATCGAATCAACATACTAGAGACAGATTCATTGAGACATTCTAGCGAACACCTTGTAAGCGTAGAACCTATATTCCTTCTATATCGAAACCTATGCATGTAGAGAAACACCCAACCCTATTAATCCTTCTTTTTACTGTTACAATATCAAAAACAGTACAACAATTTCACATGCAACTTCCAATTTCGTACAAACAATCCCGATAACATCCCATTAACTTAGCATTTTCAATAATCGTCTTAGAACTAGTGGCAAGAATCATGTTCTGAAACTGTATAAACTTTAGGAACAAAAAAGATTACCTCTGTTAAACATAGCGATGAGAATCGTCGAAAAACCTTTTGCCCAAAATAGCTTCTGACAAGCAGAAATCGCATAAACAGGACCCCCAAAAATCGACTCCCAAAACTCTTTCAGAAACTCTGGGTCTCTCGCTTGAATTCGGAGTGTGCAGGCTTGTCTAAGGACTCGATTTTTGCTGGAATCAAGATCCAAAACGCCATGAATTTCCCCCTTTTTGGCTGAGCGAAAGCTTACGGAAATTCCCCCAATTTGGTTAGGAATTTCAGCGATTATCAATAGAGACTCATCCCTTCTAATATAAGTGTGGCAAGCTTTTCTATGAAAGGATCTCTTGAGGAGTGTTAAGGATTGAAGAGGCTTGAAGAACTGGAGGCTTTGAATTATTGAGAAGAGAGAATCGGTCGAAGGCCTATGAAGCTGCCAGCGACCCCTTTCTCTAATTGAGTCATTGCACCGCTGCTTTAAAAGGCTACACGTAATTCTACTTAATTTGGTCCTCCGCTTATAATTAATTAATCCCACAACTAATTAATTATACACACAATTAAATTCTCGATCTCAATTCACTTAAATTCCGGCGACTTATAAAATCCTCTTATACCTAATGTCATAATTCCTGTAATATGACACTAGTTTATATCCTCTTCGGGGATACACAATTATTAATACTCCCCGCCATCGCACTTATTAAATCCAAAATTATTTCGGGATCACGTCCTTTTACATACCAATTTCCTTATTAGTATATGCGAGTGCAATCCTAAATTTCCCGGAGTCCGGTCTACTTGCCTACGCTGCGTGTTCAGACCATTACCCGAAAATACGGTGTGTTACAAATTCCACATTATATACACTATATAGATTTGTATTAATGAGAAGTGCTCCCCA
This sequence comes from Anisodus acutangulus, assembly GCA_029783415.1. NCBI lineage: Eukaryota > Viridiplantae > Streptophyta > Magnoliopsida > Solanales > Solanaceae > Anisodus > Anisodus acutangulus. The sequence goes on along the minus strand of CM056494.1, from coordinate 37,327 downwards.
ATGGAGATTAATACAATCTTACATGGTATCAAAGCCCAAAACCTAAACCCTATTTCTTTCACCCGTCACCAAACGGCGGCTGCCCTCCTGTCAGAGGACCAAATTTTTTTTCTTTCTCTGTTTTTTCTTCACTCGAGAACGACATTGTTTGTCAGAAGACCACATTTTTTTATTCCTTCTCTGTTTTTTTCTTCATTCGAGAACACCACTTTGTCGGTAGAACAACAATTTTTTTGTTCTTTATTCCTTTAACATAGAAGAACAAAAGAGCTTGTATTTTTTTTGCCCAGCCCCCTAATGCTGCCAACAGCCTGGATATACGTTGATATATATATATATTGATATACAACCCTCCTATCTTTTCTATTTCTTTAATAGGTCGTACACCCCTCGTATACAGCCTATACAAGTCGTTATACACCTAGTATACAGACCCACCTACCCTCCATAAAGCTTTCATGGTAGCATCGACACAACATTGCCCAGCATTCAGGGACATGCAGTCAGCAGCCGCGACCTAGCAGCAGTTGGGGCTACATGCGCGACCCAACCTTTGGCAGCCTAACAACCCAAGTTCTGGAAGCCAATTTTGGAGCCAATTTTAGGCAGCCTACCTCTCCCAATCCAATTTGGGCTCGACCTTCGTCACATTGACTCATCGGCAACCCGATAATGCGTGGTATATGGATACGGGCGCCGCCTCTCACCTAACCAACAATTCGGGTAATCTTCCTCAACTGTGAAGTTTAAATACTCCACAATCTATTATGGTTGGAAACAGTCATCGCATTCCAATTCAAGAGTTTGGCCACACGCTAACTCCACCACCGCATCCCCATTTCTCCCTAAATAACGTTTTATATGCTCCTAACATTATCAAAAACCTAATCTCCGTTAGGAAATTTTCCACCGATAATTCTGTATAAATTAATTTTGACCCGTTTTGATTTTCCGTAATGGATCTCTATGCCGGGAAACTCCTTACGAGATGCAATAGTGAGAATGATCTCTATCCTTTCCTATCCACGTCCGCTGCTAGTGCTAACCCTCCCACATCTCTAACTACCCATGTCACTCCTCCCACCGCTTTAGCAACCAGTTCTCCATCAACCTGGCACGATAGACTTGGACACCCAGGAGCACATGTTTTTAATTTTCTTAGAAATAATAATTTAATTCATTGTTATAATGGAAAATTTGCCCAACAGTGTCTTTCTTGTCCTTTAGGTAAATATGTTCGCCTTTCGTTTCAGTCTTCTTCGAGTGTTACATATTCTCCCTTTGACATTATTCATGCAAATTTATGGACATCTCCCATTACTAGCTCACTGGGTCATAAATTTTATCTCGTCTTATTGGATGACTTTTCTCACTTTTGTCTGGATCTATCCGCTTAAATTCAAGTTTGAAGTGTTTTCCAAGTTTCTTGCATTCCATGTCTATGTCAAAACACAATTTGAAAAAGACATAAAATCACTTCAATGTGATAACGGTCGTGAGTTCAATAATTTTGCATTTCACAATTTTTGCTCTACTAATGGCATGGTTTCCCGATTCTCGTGTCCCCACACCTCCTCCCAAAATGGAAAGGCCGAACGAATCATTCGCACTATCAATAACATGGTTCGTACGACCCTGTTTCATGCCTCTCTTCCCCACTCTTTTTGGCTCTATGCTGTTAAAATGGCCGAATATATTATAAATATTTTGTCCACCCAAACCCTTCACAATAGAACACCCACCGAAATTCTATTCCGTAAGATCTCAACTTATGAGCACCTACGAATTTTCGGCTGCCTGTGCTACCCGAATCTTGCTTCCATAACCCTACATAAACTTGCACCTTGCACCACTCCTTGTGTGTTCTTAGGTTTCCCGTCTAATCATATGGGTTATATGTGATATGCCGTGTCTTCCCACAAAATTATTGTGTCTCATCATGTCACGTTCAATGAAGCAATCTTCCCTTTTGCAAACATCCAAAAGTTTTGAAACACGGACTATACTTTTCTAGACAAGTCCAACACCTCACCCGCCATACTCACCGAACTCTATCGAACAGCCACCAACATCCCTGCATCCCCGTTGCTGTAAAACACCATTGCCACCGCCAATACTATTTTTATCCATTATCCACCACCGCCGATTACCACTACCATCATCGACAATCGGTTGGCTGTCCCCCAGAACAACCCCACCAACATCCCATCGACCCACCGGCCATCCCCTATGTCACCACCACCCGTAGTTGCTCTAGTTACCCAAATCTACCCAGATACCGTACCAACCCATCAGAACAGTCACCATCCCAGCAACCTGACACAAACATACACATTGGAAGAGTCACACAGTATACTCACATACCCACCATCGACTCGCCCCTACCTACCGGCTCTGACCGAATCCCCTACATCAACCAACCCGTCACTGATACCCAACACCACCAGCCACATCCCCTAACCAGTCGATCTATCCCAACACCAAACTTCGACAATCACTGCATCACGGGTACCGAACCCGCAGACTAACACAGACCCAACACCCCATACAATTATCAAACCTGCCCCTGCCCTCACGCACCGAATGGAAACATGTGCCCAACCCATGATTTTCAAACCCAAAGTCCAATTTAACGTATCAACACAAACCATATCCCCAATTTTTAAAAAACCAAAATTAGCCAAACTAGACCCTAATTGGAATGCGGCCATGTGTGAGTAATTTAATGTTTTAACAAAATAGCACACTTGAGATTTGGTTCCTAGACCGGATGGGGTGAATGTGATCCGATGCATGTGGCTATTTCATCACAAATTCAGAGATAGTGGTGACTTAGAACGATATAAGGCGAGACTTGTGGCTAATAATACTAATCAAGAGGAAGGTATTGATTGTGGTGAGACGTTCAGCCCGATTGTTAAACCGGCTACTACTATCCGCATAGTTCTGAGCATTGCCATGGGTAAGCATTGGCCAATTCATCAGCTTGATGTGAAGAATGCCTTTTTACATGGGGACTTGAAAGAAACTATTTACATGCATCAGCCGCCAGGTTTTGTCCATCCTGCAACCCTTCATTATGTATGGCATCTTCGTAAGTCACTTTATGATTTGAAATAGGCCCACAAAGCGTGGTATGAATGCTTTGCTAATTACATCATGCAGATTTGGTTCGTTTACAGCAAGTGTGATAATTCTCTCTTTATTTTTCATCGAGGTAGTGACATTGCTTATTTATTGTTATATGTGGATGATATTATGCTCACTGCTTTATCTGATGTTTTAAAAAATAAGATCATTGCACTGCTTAAAACCGAATTTGTCATGACTGACTTAGGGAAGTTGAGTTACTTTTTGGGAATATCAGTGACTAGATCTGCAGATACAATATTTGTATGTCAGCGTAAGTATGCAGAAGAGATTGTGCACAGGGCTAAAATGACAAACTGCAAGATCATGTCTACTCCGGTTGACTCTAAATCGAAGCTGAGTACCGCTGATGGTGATCCAGTGTCTGATCCGATACTTTATAGGAGTCTTACAGGTGCACTTTAGTATCTTACTTTCACCAGACATGATATTGCTTATGTTGTTCAACATGTGTGTTTGTTTATGCATGCCCACATGGAGCCTCATTTTACTGCTCTTAAGCGTATCATTCGATATGTTAAGGGCACAATTGATTATGAATTGCATCTATACCCTCTGCACCAACCAAGTTACTATCATATATGGATGTAGATTGGGTAGGCTGTCCGGACACGCGACGCTCCACTTCTGGCTATTGTGTGTTCTTCGGGGATAATCTTATTTCCTGGTCTGCCAAGAGGCAAGCCACCCTATCCCGCTCGAGTGTAGAAGTAGAATATAGAGGCGTTGCTAATGTTGTTGATGAGATCTACTGGCTCCGAAACCTTCTTTTGAAGCTCCAGTGTCCTTTGCGTAAGATGTCTTTGGTTTATTGTGATAACATATCCGTCATATATTTATCTCATAATTCGGTTCAGCATCAGCGAACCAAGCACATTGAGATAGATATACACTTTTTTCGTGAGAAGGTTGTTATCGGTCATGTTAAGGTGTTGCATGTGCCTTCTTCGTACCAGTATGCGGATATCTTCACGAAAGACCTTCCTAGACATCTATTCCTCGACTTCAGATCCAGTCTCAGCATCCGACCTCCTCCCGCTCCGACTGAGGGGGTGTATTAGCAATATTATAAAATATTCAGTATATATTTTATAATATTTAGTGTTGTACAATTATAATATATATAGAATCATTATTATATTAGGATTCCACATTGTATACACTATATATAAGTCTCTCCAAGAGAGATTAATACAATCTTACAGCATACTAACTCTTAACGTATATGCATGTAAAAAATGATTATCTATGCTTTGGTGAAATCACGAATATATGTACCAGTACTTTCCTAGAACGGCGGCTTAAATGAACTGCATTTTGGGTTTTCACATTTCCTTTTTGAAACAAAGCGTGAATGCTCAAAGCTTGTCTCTTGCACTACCAGAGAAAGGATGATTTTATTTGGCTACAAAATACCAGTCATCAATACTGTTTTTTATATAATATTATTATCACACGGGGCGATTAAATAGAGTTGAGGTGCAAAATAAAATTGTGATAAAATAGGTGTTTACTATATGTATTTTATTTACAATTCATTTTTTGTAGCTTATTTTGACAACAGTAATATAATTGATTTTGAAAAATATCTTGTCAATAGTTAGGTGAAGTTGTGTACAACAGACCCTTGTGGTTCGGCTCTTCCCCAAATCCTACGCATAGCGGGAGCTTAGTACAACGACTGTTTTTTTTTTAAGTTAGGTGAGGGGCACGCGGTAACTCCATATGCTAATCACTGTAATTGGAAGCTAATCGTAACGAATATTTAATGCTTTGTCTGTTTGATGGGGAAAAAAGTAAAGTTATAATTCCACACAATATTTCAGAATACCAAAAATGCCCTGCTAAGAAGAGAGGTCAAAGAGTGGTGTGTGCTTTAGCGGCTCACTCCCACTTCTTATATAGGAAAAAGAATATCTTTACAAACAGTAACTTCTCATAAAATTTTGCATTGCCTGTTTAGCATTGGAAACCTCATTAACATACAAAAGAAATAAAGAAGAAAGGAGAAGCAGGAAGAGCATCTCCATATTTCTCCATTTAAGTGGCATTTCCGGAACCTGGCCTTCTCTAGCACCACATTCTTGCCAAATTTCAGGTTGGCGCGGTCACTGAAAGAGGAGTTTGCAATAGGTGATATCAACTATTAGATGTATAACCACTAAACTATATTAGAAAACTCGTAATATTAAGATAATCTTAAGAAATATTAAAATATTATAAACTCAAACAGAGCATTTATGATATTGAGAATTCATACTGCGGACTCCATACCAATTAACTTTAGATTGAGGCTTAATTGTTGTATTTTCATGCACGGAAGACGCATGCATTGACACAGCCTCTTGGACTTTCTCCTTTAAAAAAAGGAGAATTGAACCCCCTTGGGTTGCCATCAAAGTTTCCGCCTTCGATTTGTTATCTCCTTAATTTGCTAAATTGTGTGCCTGCCTCATCTCTTGATGAGTTAAATATATCACAGTCCATACACCGCTCGAGATTACCTCCTCTCTCCAACTGAGCCCCTTTCAACATCTCTCATAATGTGTTCTACGCTATTGAAAACTAGATCCACATAAAGTATGTAATGCATAACTAAAATAACGCCAATCACTATCTAATTGATTAAACAAATACCAATTGCCGCATCAAAAGCACACCTTTTCCAATAGTACACTGTATTCCAATTTTAAGTGTATGCCTTCTAAGGAGCCTTGCTCAGCTAAAAATTGTCTTACGTTTTCTTTTAGCGGTAGGTCAGGGTGGGCGTAAAACCAAATGGTTCTTCAGTTTCATTATAAAAAAAATTCAGTTTTCGGTTAGAAGGTATCGGCATTTCGGTTCCGAACTTCTTAAACAATCAAAATAGATTGTCTTCGCCACCACAGAATTGAACAAAGAGATTATATTGAATGACGCAACCGATAAGCTTAACGACTTGTTTCATCAGTTAACGTGAACAAAGGCTAAAAACTGCTTTCAAAACCAAAACTTGATGACCTCAAGACTTAGTTATGCTCGTGGACACTCACAGACCAAGAATGTGCTTGGACGCACTTGAAGTGATGAATGCCACATTTATAAATGATTTCAAGCTCTTGGTCAATACAACAGTTCAGCCATTGTGCTAACATTACCGGGCCTATACCGAAGAACTGAACCTGAACCGAAGTATAAATGCACACCCCTAGCGGCAGGGCAGTGACTTCCCAATTCCAACATAAACCCTGTTTTTGTAGCCAGTGATGGGATAAAGGCAGTTTTCAGCAATCAAAATTTTATATTTTCTCAATATCACCAACCAAGAGAAAGGAAGAAAATGAAACAAAAGTAAAGAGAAACATATTAAGCCAATACTTTTGAGATCATCAATCCCACTCAGTGTCCCACAACTGTTTGGATTCACATATTACATTAATGTTTATAGCACAATAATACAATGGCTGAAATGCAAGGAATAAAGCCGCCACTCAACTGAGCATGCTGCATATAAATTTTCCATCTGACACCACTAGTTTCTCCCCTTTAATGACTGCATCTCGTGGTAGAGGACTGAAACTCCGAGATGGGCCATAAAAATGAGGAAAGACATTTGAGTCATCTACAGCTTCATAAACCAACCCATTCCCAAGCTGCAACAAAATAAACCCTATCATAACAGGAAAGCTTCTCTAATCTGTTGATCCAACATATTATATTTAGATTAGAAAAGCCAAATAAATCTTGATTGTATTATCAAGGGAAAATGGTCAAATATACCCCTCTACTTTCATTTATTGGTTAGTTTTGTCCTCCGTTTTACTATCCGGCTATTTATATCCCTGCTGTTTCTAAACTTAACAAAAATACCCCTAATTTGATGGATTCCCTCAAATTGACCTCAATTCCCCAATTTCACTTAAAATAACCCGATTTACTCCCTCTTTTAACCCGACCCGACCCACTAAACTAATTTAACACTATTGCTTATATATTAGAAATCTGATCTGAGTTTGATTAGAAATCAAATCGACCAGCTGTTGGGTTCGAAGGGATAATTGCTTGTTGAAAAAAAATTGTTTGTTGAGCTGTGAAATTCGATCCTTAAGCTGCTGCGTTTGGAAATCCGAAGTAGGAAACCAACTGGGTATAGTAGTTTTGGATCTGAGAACGTGAATAGAACACTCTTGGGCGGGGTTGAAGGCCTAAAAACACTATTGAAGCCCGATTGAGCTACCTGGGTTCTTCGAATAATCAGATATGGAGGTTCGAAATTTTTTCTAGTTGGTGTTCCTTGTGTAAATCTCTTGGGAGTAACTGTTAAGAGGTTTTAAGTGTAGTAGCTACTGTATTGGAGCTCAAAACTTGAAGAAACAGCCAAGAAAACTCCATTGACAACCAGTAATGGAGCTCGGAGCTTGAGTTCAACTTTCGGATTTCCGCAAACGAGCTTCGTTTCGAGTGAACATTATTGCAAAAGATCGTGAACGTCTTGGGGAGTTCATATATGAAATATGGGGTTCCCTAAAGAAGATTTGAAGCAGTTTTTGAGTAAATTTTCAATGCAAATTAGTGGGGGGAAGAAAAACACAGCAGAATTTAAGAATTAACCACTCAATTTCACTAAGCACACAGCAGAATTTCAATAATAGTGGGTCAGGTCGGGTGATAAGTTGGTAAATGACCAACTTATTCATGTTTTTTTCTGGTGCTTTTCCGTAAGGGTGATTTAATTGCCTAAACTAACTTGTTTTGTTGGATTTCAGGTAAAGGGGCGTGAAAAGATGATATATGATAGAAAGGAGCAAATTAAGGAAGATCGGGGTTGATATTGAAGATTGGAATTTGAAGGAAGAACTTGAAGATAATTGCTGAAAGTTCGTGCCAACAAACTATGTTCGTAATCACGAACTTGAAGAAAACAAAATGGCTGAAGAAAATGAGTTTCTGCCTCACTCCACAAAGTATTTCGTGCTCCACGAACTACCCAATGCCCAGATTTTGAATAATGAAGTTTGTGAACACGAACTCAGTTGTGGACACGAACTGCCCAGGTGGCACATTTTTGTCTGAAATTTGATGGGTTTTAAATAGAAATTTTTATGATTTTCCTCATTCATTCTTGCTATTGTTCTAGTGAAGAAGACTCCCTTTTGTTATTTTGGCAAGGATAAAGTGGAAGACAATAGAGTTTACATAACTTTTCTTCTTTTAGTCTGATTATGTTCAACTAAATGCAATCTAAAGATAAAAATTAACTGTTCTCTAAAATATGCAAAGTTACAACTCTAATATTAAATTAGATCATTTTTATCCGCAACACATTCAGCCATAGAACACCAATTGAACTGATGATTTTTAAAAGCTTCAAGGATCTCTAACTAATTCTGAAAGTATTTCACTTTAAACATGTCGTATAAGTTCCTGCAGATAGTCTTCTTTTCTTCTTTTTCCAGTCAGGAGATTTGATATTCGGGTGGCAGTTGGGACCAGTGTTATAAAAAAAAAGCGAAAAGTGTAAAAAAGCTCTAAGGTCCCGGCGGAAAGCGCAAATAAAAAATGGGCTTTAATGAAAAAAAGCGCAAATGGAGAAAACTACAAATATATATATATATGTTTAGTCCCAGACAAATAACAATAAGCATAAATAACAAATATATGAACAAAGAAATTGAAAAAAATTACGATAAAGTGAAATATCAATTGTTTAGTATCTCCTCTTCAGGAGATGCTCATTAGCAAGGATAAGTATGTCTTAGAGCCTTGATGACGACATTGAAACACACCTTAAAGCACTCAACATGTTTTGCACCTCACTTCAGGGCTTAAGCGCGCCTTTGACAATACTAGTTGGGACCACAAATGCTAAATCATGAAAGTACTCCCTACTTCCTAATTTGCATGTCATAATGATTTTACATGCTTTACAAGAGAAAATCACTATGAATTTTATCAATAAGGAGTTCAAAACATTAAGTGCTCACCTTGAGCCGAGGGTCTATCGGAAATAGCCTCTCTACCTCTCAAGGTAGAGATAAGCTCTGCATACATTATACCCTCCGGTCCCTCCCCAGACCCCACTTGTGGGATAATACTGGTTATGTTGTTGTTGTTGTTGTTGTTGTTGAGTCTAAAGTTACCTCATTCTTGAGTATAATTTGTTAATGTACTTTGGCCATCGTACGTCACACTTCCCAAAGTAAGAAATAGATAACTGAGCAACTGACGCAATAAGAACTTGAAAATTATATTATGTGCGAGGTATAGTCTCATGTTAGGTGGTTATTAATCAACAAACAAGTAGCTCTAAGACTAATTAAAAGTTATTTTTGCATTCACTTGGTAGAAACTAGAAATTTAATTCATGATTAAACATGAAAAAATAGGGGAATCCAAAACAATTTCCTTGATAAGATAATTCTCATTTCGAAATTTGATTTTTCTTGTATTCTCCTAGTTGAAATTAAAAATCATACCAGGCAGAGTTATCATGGATAGAAGTCAATCTGCATTTTTACCAGCCAGAGTTATCATGGATAATATTATACTTTTCATGAGCTTGTGAAGGGTTATGGAAGGAAGGTGGTATCTCCAAGATGCAGGCTGAAAATAGATACGCAGAAGGCGTATGACTCTCAAGAATGGGAATTCTTGGAGCAGTTGTTAGTCGGTCTAGATTTTCCTGTTACCTTTGTCAATTGGATAATGACTTGGTTAGAGACTGTCATATTCCATTCATCCATGGTGATAAATTTGGAAGCCTACTGCTCCGTTCCCCGCCAAGAAGGGACTGAGAAAAATGGATCCTTTATCTCCATTCTTCTTTGTCTTAGCCATGGAATATCAAAGCAGATCCTTAAAGGAATTGAAATTGCAGCCAGACTTTAATTATTACCCAAGATGTGAGAAATTGAACATCATATAACTGGGGTTTGCCGATGACCTCTTATTATTTTGTAGGGGTGATGTGGCATCAGTGCTGCTATTTTAACAATTTTCAGAACTTTTCTATATCAACTGGTTTTGCCAATCTTGATAAAAGCTCAGTGTTCTTTGGGGGAGTATGTCTAGTGATTCAGCAAGAGATTCTTAATGTCTTAGGCTTCTCAAAAGGTGATCTCATCATCAGATACTTGAGGATTCCACCGAATTCTAAGAGACTTTCAGTTAGCCAATGCCAACCATTGGTTGAAAAAATCTTGAACATAATCACATCCCGGACTGCTAAACTGCTATCCTATGCTGGAAGAGTACAGCTTACCAAAAGTGTGTGCTCTTCTCAATCCAGATTTTTTGGTCTCAAATTTTCATGTTGCCTAAGAAGATAATAAAGGTGATTGAAAGCACCTGTAGAAGGTTTCTATGTACAGTAGGAGCGGAGGTGACTCATAAAGCTCTAATAGTTTCGGAAAAACCTGTTTTCCACAATCTGGAGGAGGGTTGAATAATCTGGATATCAAGATCTGGAACTCAGCTGCAATATGCAAATTACTGTGGAATCTTTGTTGCGAAAAAGACAAGTTGTGGATTCATTGGGTGCATATCTACTATAGTAAAGGCAAATCAATCTGGGACACCAAGCCTCATGGGTGGTGCAAAAAATACTGAAGGCAAGGAAGCTTGTTGAAGAAGAAGGCTATAGCGAGGACTCTCTTCTGGCATTGGAAAACACTCTCTATCAGGCAGATGTATACTATACTCAGATGTGATTTTCAGAGGGTCACATGGAGAAGACTCGTGTGTGGATATTCATTCTAAGGTTGGCAGCACATGAAAGGTTACAAGAAAAGGATCGGCTAGCTAAACGGGGGTTGGTTGAGAATATGAGTTCTGCTTTGTGTGATACTGTTGCAGATGAAAACAACTCCCATTTGTTCTTCATTTGTGCTACCTCTACAGCAACATGGTCCAAAGTACTTAAGTGGCAGCACTTTTCCAGAGCACCCATGGAATGGCAGCCTGATCTTGAATGGGCTCATCTCATTTCAGGGGAAGAAGTGCTAACGCTGAGGTGTATAGAATGTGTTTGGCCACTGCAGTTTATTTCCAATGGCAAGAAAGGAACATTGGAGTTTTTCAGCATAAACAGAGGAGTCCAACTGCTATTGCTAGACAGATAGTACACCAAGTGTTCTATAGAGGTTCCATGAAGGCAAGATTAGCTAGGACTTTGCAGTTGTTAGATTTCTATCCAGACTAGTTTTGATAGAAGTGTAGACAGGAACACTTGTAATAGGGATGAAATACTGAGGTAGGGTAGAGAGTAGGGGATAGAAGACAGAGGAGCTTGAGGCCTAGTGGCTGCTGATATCTGGCACATGTTCGTTTCAATTTTTGGATTCAGTTGGACAATCCTCAGAACATCAAGGAAGCAGATGAATGCTGGAGTTTTTGGAAAGTTGACAGGCCCTTCAAGAAAATCTGGAAGATGATCTCAGCTTGGGTTTTTTGGTGTATATGGTCGGGAACCATAGATGTTTTGATGACATTTCTAACTCCTAACCATTCCTTGAAAGCTAGATGTCTACTGAAATCTTTTTAGTTGGAATAATCTCACCGCAGTAAATAGTGTTATTCCTTTCCTTGACTTTATTAGCTCTCTTAACCTGGCTTAACAACCTATTTTTTGGTGCTCTGGCTTGATAGCCCTTTTTTTGGTGATCTTTATTTTGTTAGCTCCTTTGATCCTAGCTTAGAACAGACTGTAATGGAGCTAACATTTCACTTTTGAACTTATTGCATTTCCTTGATGCCAGCAATGTAACATCTTACTTTATCCCAAAATAGACTACTCCCTCCATCCCAATTTATATGATGTAGTTCAACTGGGTTTAAGTAATAAAGGAATACTTCTGAATCTTGTGGTCTACAATAAGCCAAAGGTATTTGTGTGGTTATAGACCATCTCATTAAGTGTAAAAGGTAAAGTTTAAAGTTAAATTGTTGTCAAATAAGGAAATGTGTCATTCTGTTTTAGACTGACCAAAAAGAAAAATGTGTCGTATAAATTGGGACAGAGGGAGTACCAAACTGAGGATCCGTGTAGAGGAAAGAAAAGTTGAAGAGGCACAAATTAAAGGTGAAATTATACCGAAAGAATTCGAGTATGTCAAGGGCTGAAGAAAACTTTCCTATGGCCACTTTTACACAACCGCAGTATCCCGTCTCCCTCTGATGCTTGTGGAGATTCCCTCATCACTTTCACTAGAAGGTAGTTGTCTTTGACATTTGCATAGCCAAAGAGATGAAATCAAAATCAAAATCAAAATGATGAATCAAGGAGAAAGTCGCAACTAAATCGAGTTTTACTTTATCAACTCCATCCATGTTGAGTTTTGTGAATTTTGTTTTCATAAATGTTAGGATAGATTATTCGTACTCTTCTGATAAAGCCTTAACTCTTAAGTTACCGGTTTATTTTTTGCTTCTTCGGTCTATTCCTTCAAAGTGTACATCTTTTATTGGTTGAGTTGATGCAACGTATTTCTGCATGCACCTTCCGCAATTCCGTATCCAATGATAATTTTTTCTTCAATATAAAAGTAAATATAAGTATCTTTCTGAGAAATAATGTAATATATGTAAATATGTGTACATATACATGCCCACACACATAAGTATGTGCATATAGTTAGGAGATCTTATTTTACTCTTAAGTATAATTGACCTCTCTCAATGGTATAATTTTTTTTTTTGATAAGGATTTTATTAAAAAAGTCTCAAGATGGTACAGAAAAGGTACAGGACCTAGCAGCAAACTCTATAGTCCATACTACATATTATCTCCTAGCAAGTACAAAAAGTCCAAATACTTATCCCATCATATCTAAAGTACTGCTATGAATTTCATATTACTGTTTACATCTTTATCAAGTACATCTAATATTGCAACTGATTTTCGTTTGTTTTCTGCAAGTTATTGTGGCAAAAATTAATATTATAGATAACAAATAACTTTGTTCATTTTACTTTGATTTTTTGTTGCATATTTGTCATAATTTTCCATGATTAATCTTCTTATATTAGATGCAGCATATGTCCATCTTCCGGACATTGTGTGCTATCTTGTCCTATACAGATAAAACTGTGTGATCAACTAAGATAAAATGGATGATGTTCAAAAGGAGATAAAGTTATAGTTATTAATAGAGGTAATGGTCAAAAACACACCTAAACTATTACTTCAACTATCCATCGTTTTATTTACCTAGCGAAACTATCACTCTCTTTATATTACAACACACCCCGATGCTGAGTTGGCCTCCACGCGTCTGTTCTCGATTGATTTAAAATATTTGGCCAACTCAGCATCGAAATGTGTTTTAATACAAAGGAAGTGATAGTTTAGGTGGGTAAAGGGAGCAATGGATAGTTGAGGTATGAAACTCGCGAAAAAGTGATAGTTTAGGTGTGTTTTTTACCATTAACTCTTATTAATATGTATACCTCGATATTCAACCATCTCGACCTTGTCAATAGTCATCATACGATGATACACATTGATCATTCACATAAATGTGTACTTTATTTATAGCTTTGTTTTAATAATATTGATTTTATTTTTACAAAGTTGTGTACTACATGACTCGCATACACATGCAACACACGTTCGGAGAAACTAGTCATCTATACAAGTTTAGGGACCTTGTGGGTGCACCAAGAAGAAACTAAAAGACACAAGGCTATTCCTCAAATTTATAAATCATTCTCAACCCCGTCAAACACTTTTCTAGAGCTTATGCTATGGAAGAAAGTTTTCCAAACCCTCATAAGGATTGAAAACCTAGCTAAATCAATCATTCAACAAGCCACGAGACTGTTGTGAATTGGCTATATGAATTCTCAACATCAATGAATACAACTCTCATTTAATAGAATAATTACATGACCTCGTGCTTCCAACCACCAATTCTAACAACTACTCAGGTCCCAATTGAGTAGGGAAGTCCTAAATAAAAATATAAGAGACTATTTAAGCAAATGAAAATAAATTACTTTTAGTATTACTATTGTAATATAAGCTACTATTGTGCAACTTAAGCTTTCAAGGCCCTTATCTCTTCTCAAGCTAATTCATGCCAAACCATCAACTTCCAATCAATTTCATAACATTCTACTCCTACTGAGCCATTCTCTAATATCTGCTAAATGGAGTATCAGCTAATATATCCTCTGTACGCACTATGCTCTGTGGGTGAGCGGCACAACGGAAACTCCAACCATCATAATCTAAATGAATACAACAACATACCCAGAAGAGAAGAGGGAAGTAACCGACCTGGTGGAGCTTACTGAGATGTATATAGCCAGTGGTTCGGTCAAGCTCCCCGCCAAAAGTGCTGCCTGTTCTCTGCAGCAATTCCCACTCCTCCATCGTACTGATTCGGTAGACGAAATCTTCACTTCCCTCTCTCCCACTCATCCCTCCACTACTACTTTTGGGTTGCTATTATTTCGTCTTTACCAAAATGGGCAAGGGTCAAGCAGCGTTTGGTACGAGAATTATTCTTCTTTTTTAAAAAAAATAATTAAACATAATTTTATTTAGAGAACACTTCAAAACCTAAGGTGTGTTTGGTTTGGTACAAAACATTTTCTAAAAAAATAAGTGAATTTCTTACTTATTTTTTAAGATTTTGAGTGGGATTAAAAACTTTTAATTGAGTTTTATTTTATATATATATTTAAAAAAAGAGTAAAAATATATTAATCATGACATTTGAATTAGTGAAGCAATTTTTTTTCTACTTCAAAAAAATATGGGATCCAATTTATGACATTATGTGATTTAGATATTACTTTTTAGAGCATATTTGGTTGTATGTTTCATGTAAATTAATCAAGTTGAATGGTTTTGCTAGTTTTTAGAAATTGGGGGTTGTAAATCGTATTTCATGCTTTTTAGGAAAAGAATATTCAAACAACCAACTATTATTTGCAAAAATTATAACAAATATAACTTTATCTTCAGTTCCAACTTCATAAATTCCAAATAAAGTTTTTAAAAAATTGCTTTCTATGTCAAACGCCTACTAAAGATACAAAAAATGGTCAAATTTGTCCATGTACTCTAAAAATAAAAATTTGTCAATTATCACTATATCCTAGGACTCCGATCAGGGTTGTAAAGAGAAGGGGAGCATTAAACTCGAGAAAAATCCAAACTTTTATTTTTAAAATAATCATTATTATCAATTACAGGCGTCAATCTTGAAATTTCTTAGAAATAAAAATCTTGAAACTCTTAGAAATAAAAAGGGAAATATAAAGAACCGGTAAGATTAATGTGTGGCAATGCAGGAAAGAAATGAGAGGCTTTTCATTTCAATTTTGATTGTCTGGTAGCTATTATTTAGGTGTGAAGAAAATTTCATATAAAAGTTAGCTTGTTTGATTTTTTTCTAATCGAATAAATAAGTATACGACATGGATTAGTTGGTTAAATGAGTTTGGATTGGATCAAGTTAAATGAATTGGATGAGTTAAATCAATTTATAATTAAAAAAAAAAAGACATAGCATGCCAACTAGGAGATAAGGAGACTTTTGTGTGTTTAGTATATTCTGAGAAAAATAATGATATTTGGTTGATATTCTAGTCCTAAAGGAAACAAGAGTAATATTAGGAGACAATTCTCAATACTTGGTGACCTTTTAGGAAATTTACTCATTTAAAATATCATTATGTTAGACTATATGTTTTACATTCCTAATCATCATGGGATATACGTGTATTTGCATGTATAATAGCCTCTAAATGTTAATCGACTCTTATATATTTAAATTTTTATTTTCAGGATATAATTCTATATCACCTAAGAATGAAATTCTTTTCTGATTTAAACTACACATACACGACCCTATAAAATTTATATTGGGTACAATCCATTAAAGAATTATATATGGGAAAACTAATCAACCGGAAAACTGCGAAACCAAACATAAAGAAGTCTACCAACAAAAAACTATTATTTACGGTAGATTTTAGCTTCTTAAAAAGATATTTTTATTTGCATTAGTAATTTTAGGAATGCAATTTATAGGAACTTTCGGAATGACATTATATCCAATATGAAATTACGTTATTAAAGAAATATTTTAGTATTTAAGGGAAATGAAAATCGATCAATATTTTTAAAATACTTTTATAATAGCTAATTATGTTAAATTTAGATATTAGGTGATCACACCACATGCAAGTATTATTATTTTAACATAAGTATTATAATATTCGACAAGTTATATTCGTGCAAAGCACGTACATAGAGACTAGTAAATATATAAATAAATATTTAATATACATAATCAATGTATATTTTAACTAGTGCCCGTAATTAATTTCGATCGACGGGTCAAATGAAAAAAGCCCTAACTTATTTTGGTAAAATCATCATCTGACGAGGAACACTTTACTAGAAATAAGGGAAAATGACACAAATGGCCAATAGGTTCAGGGTTCGGGGTTTATATTTTTTTTATATAAGCCACAGTCTCGCGGCTTGTGGAATTTTATTAATAATATAAGAAAGACATGGGGGCCCAGAGGGGAAGTACAAGTAGGGTGGACTCATCCTGTTACCCTACTAGACTATCCTATAAGGCCTAAAATCTAAAATCTAACATGAATGTAGAAAAAAGGAACTTGACAACACCAAGTATTCTATGATCATCATAGAGTTTATAATACACTCTATAACGATGTTACAAATGATGATACTAACATAAAGAAAAGCTAATATAAGGACAAAGCTATGATCTACCTCTGGCCTTATGAAGTCTTCAATATGGTATACCTTTTCTTGCTTATCCTCTAAGTATGTATGAAATTTGATCATTCCTTGAGAGATCGAAGATATTGCTTTCGGCGAAACGCTCTTTCTGCCCTCTTACTTCTTCTTGGGCTAGCCTCGGAGGCCGTACTATCTGCAGTAACTGTGGGTAATGTTGGGGTGGGCATTTCCACTATCTTTTTGGCTTGTCTCTGTGGTATCTGTCTGCGTGATGTAGCAGTCGAAACTTGCCAAACCTGGGTAGTCACCGTATCTCTAGTAGTAAAAGATGAGGATGAGGATACCTGTGTGTGCATCTCCTGAGTTTTTCCAGGCTGCATCCTTGTTGCAACAGTCACCTGCGGTGCTATACCATCCTCGGATGGTTCAGTGAACATTTTTGTCAATCCCTCTGCCATATGCTCATAGTCCAGCCCCTCCTTTGTTGTGAATCCAAGCATCCGCAACGCTTTCGGGTGCATGACACTCGCATCAAGCCGCACTATGAGAGTGTTTGAATCAATTGAGCCAGCCGACGAGCGTGGTTCTCTAAAGTCCATTGTGAGTCGAGCATACCCATCTTCATCTGATTCTGCCTCATCCCCATTACAATCATCACCCCAATTCCTCCTTTCACTACTTAAAGTAGGCAACTCAACACATGTTTGATTAAGCTTAACCAAACCTTCAAAGGAGTTTAAGGTATAAAGAGGAGTGTATGTTGATGCTTGGGGATTTAAACAAGATATTGGGCTTGGGTTTGGGCCGAGGTTTGGTCTCGAGTTTAGGAAGAGTGGGCCGTAGGGGTTGTTGTAGGTTCAGGTTTGGAAGAGTTCCGGGTCAGGGGGTTGAGGGTAGGCTGTCGGGTCGAGGATGTTTGGGCTCGGTTCGGGCAGTGGGCCAACATGGGGTGTGGGTTGGGTTTGTTGTTGTGGGCCGGGTAGGGTTTCAATTATGGGTGGGTAATTAGGGTTACCCGAAACCACTTTTGAGAGTGGTTTAGGGTTTTGGAGAAGTGGGTCGGGTAGGGTTTCTATTAGAGGTTTAGGGGTTTGGGTAGTAGTTTCAGATGAGCTGGGCTGTGGAGGCTGCTGGGCTGTTATCGGAATACCAGGAGGGTTTCCGATGGGATATTCCGACAAACTAGAGCAGTCCCCGATGAGGCGGTGATGGGTGGTTTCGTAGTTAGGGTTTTGTAAAGGGGTGGTATCGGAGATAGGGTTTTGCAAGTGGCTAGGGTTTTGCAATTGATGGGTGGTTTTAGGGTTTAGTGGGGCGATGGTGGTTTTCGGTAGGGTTTGTTGCCGGGAACCTAATTTCGGCGCAGTAACAGTGTTTCCGGCACAGAAAGTTGCCAAAATCACTGTTTCAGTGGTCGGAACATTAGATCCAATTGATTTGTGTGGCAATTTTGAATTTTAGAGAAGGGATTTTTTGGTATTTTTGCCGATAACAGTGGTCCATTCATGGGTTGCCGGTGGGTTGTGCGATTTGGTTGGTATGTGTGGAATAGGGAGGCTAGGGTTAGAAGAGGAAAAAGTAGGGTTTGTGGTCTTACCTTTATTCTTTGTTGCCGCCGCCGCCGTGCCTCCACCATCTTGATTGTCCTTTTCCGGAATCAATTCCGGATGCAACTTCCAACACCCATGAATATCATGCCCTTGCAATTTACAAGTAGGACAATATTTGGGCAAGAAATCATATCTAATCTTGCCGGAAAGAGTCTTAGTTCCTTCCCCTTCCCCAATTTGAATATTGTATCTTGTATCTTGTGGGATGCTCCTTTCGCAGATCTGCCTCTACCTTAACCCTAGCACAACTAGGGTGTGTCTTGTTCTTTGTAGTCGCATCTATGGAGATGGGTTTGCCCACCGAGGAGGCCAAGGATAGCAATATCGATTCAACAAAGAAGTTTGGAGCCAAACTTGGGAATGAAATCTAGATCACTGCAAGACTTGTCTCCTCTTCCGGATTAAACCACATATCCCATTTGAAGGTTCTCATCAAAAATGATTTCGATTGTTCCTTAATCCAAAAACTTGGCAGAGACATCAATGAGACACAATCCTCTTCAATTGTGCATCGAATCAAAACATGTCTATTGTGCAAAAGACCAATCTTAACATCTGCCTTGAGTTCACATTGCTTTGGTATCGCAGTCCTCAAGAAACTGAGATCTGGCATGCCATGGCTAAATTTGCCTATGACGGCAAAATTTAATTCTTGTTGCTCGATTGTCAGAGCAACCTCTTGATGACTAAGCCGATGAAGGGCTCGCCGTGAAGGTAGTGGATGGGTTTTCTAGGAAACTCGAAGGGAGATTGGTTTCCGCCATGGCTAGAGTTTTCGCTAATGGCAGAAGTGGTGGATTTGAAGAGATTAGCGTATGTAATGGGTAGGGAATTGGCAGGGGTTATCGTCGGGGGCTGGACGACCTCGGGGGGAGGTCGTCCAGTGGCCACCATGGCCATCGGAAGGCTGAAAAAGGCTCGGTTGTTGGTTTTCTTGGAAATCGCCAGAAATTGCCCCTTTCCTTGGGAGCATTTTTTGAAGCGTGGGTTTGGGTTTAGGGTTTAGGGTCCAGGGTTCCTTATTCCGGGTCCCGGGGTTCTGGGGTTCCGGTTTTTTTTATGGGTTCAGGGTTTAGGATTTTTTTGAAGCCACAGCCTCGCGGCGTGTGGAATTTTATTAATAACAAAAAAGGAAACAAAAGGCCCCAAAGGGGAAGTACAAGAAGGGAGATTCCTCCTATTACCCCATCATACTATTCCTATTGGGCCTAAAACAAATCTAACTTGAGTGCAGAAAAAAAGAACTCGATAAAACCAAATATTCTATGATCATCATAGAGTTTATAATATACTTTATGATGATATTACAATTGAGGATGCTAAAATAGTGAAGAAGTAATATAAGCACGAAAATATGATCATCTACCTCCGGACTTATAAAATCCTCCACATGCGGCATCACTTCCTTCTCGTCCTCCAAGTATTCCTGAAACTTAATCATTTTTCTTGTAGGGTTAAAGGTTTAGGGTCCAGGGTTCATGGTTCATGGTTCATGGTTCAAGGTCCAGGGTCCAGGGTCAAGGGTCCAGGGTAAATGGTCCAGGGTCCAGGGTTCAGAGTTCAGGGTTCAGGTTTTTTTTTGAAGCCACAGCTTCGCGGCATGTGGAGTTTTATTAATAATAAAAAAAAAAGAAAACATGGGGCCCCAAAGGGGAAGTACAAGCAGGGGGGAGACTTCCTATACCCCCACCTGACTACTCCTATTGAGGCAAGCCTCCTAGCCCGAATGCAAAAAGAAAGAACTAGCTACAACTACATATTCTATGATCATCATAGAGTTTATAATACACTCTATGATGATATTACAAATGATGATACTAACATAGAGAAAAACTAATATAAGAACAAAGCTATAATCTACCTCTGGCCTTATAAAGTCTTCAATACGGTGTACATTTTCTTGTGCATCCTCCAAGTAGTCATGAAACAGAATCATCACTTGCGTGCATATGTCATCCGGGCTGCTGCCCTATTCCTTGCTCGTCTGCTTCTCTTGGGCCGGCTGTGTAGGTCGTACTGTCTTCGGTTGATTCAGTTATGTCATCAGCAATCTGACTCTCCATTGGTTCCTTTCCTTTTTGAAGTCCCCCCCAGACTTTCTTCATTGTCTGCTACTTCCTCCTCTTCATCATCTCCCCATTTCCTTCCTTCACTACTAGTAGTGGGCAAGTTCAAGTATGTTTGATTTAGCACTACCAATTTGTTAGGAGGCGAAATCCAATGAGGTAGAAAGTGAGGCATCTTTGGTGAAGGATTAGGCTTTGAAGAATTAGGTGGGCTTGGGCTTGGGATTGGGTTTGTGTGTCTCAGGGTTGTGGGTCCCGAGGGTAGTTGTTGGGTTGGGCTCGGGTGTGGGATGCGTATGGGGGTTGGGCCGATTGGCAGGTTGGGTGAGGCCGGGTGGGCTGCTTGGTTGGGTGCCGGGTTGGGGCTGGATCGGGTAGGGTTCTGGGTAGGGGTTTCCCGGGTAGGGTTTTCGGTATGTAAAGAATTAGGGTTTGGCGGCGGTGGGGCTGAATTTGCACCGAATTTCGGGAGTTGTTCCGGTGGTTTGGTGTTTCCGGCAGGTGTGGTTTCCGGAGTATTGTTTTGTGGGGTCGGATTTACTGTCGGGTTTGACCCAGAATTGGGTGAAATTGGGTTGGTGTGACCTAATACCGGTTTAGGGCTAGGGTTAGATGAGGCAGTTTTAGGGTTTAGTAGTGGTTCCGGTAGAGTAGAGGGGTTTTCGGGGGGGGGGGTGTTTCCGATAGGGTTTCTGGTGACTCGCGTCGTCGGAACTAAGGTTTCGGGGGTAGGGTTTTCTGGA
The DNA here is from genome assembly GCA_029783415.1 of Anisodus acutangulus. Lineage (NCBI taxonomy): Eukaryota > Viridiplantae > Streptophyta > Magnoliopsida > Solanales > Solanaceae > Anisodus > Anisodus acutangulus. The sequence goes on along the minus strand of CM056494.1, from coordinate 16,050 downwards.
TGGTTTTGTTCCGGGTTGTGGAGAATGGGTTTAGGGTTGCCCACTCCCGGTATTGGGCTAAGGTTTTGTGGGGCGGTATTAGGGTTTGGGCATATTTTTGGGTGACTGAGGTGGTTTTCGATAGGGTTTTCGGTGGGCGTCTCGACGGGAATTGGTTGATTTGACGGGGAGGCTATGGTTCCGACAACCAATAACGCCGGAATCATTGTTTCCGTCGGAAGAACACCAATTTCAGTGAGGATTTGGTTGAGAATAGGCTGTTTTGACGATGAGGCAATGTTTTCGGCATCTAAAACCACCGGAAAAATTGTTTCAGCCGTCGGAACAGTGGTTTCAATCGATTCTAGAGGCTGTTTTTGGGTGTTTTGTTTTTTTTCTTTTGTGGGTTACGGTGGTCCATTCTTGGGAGGGATTTGGGGCCGTAGGTAGTGGTGTAGGGTTAGGGTGTTGACAGCTAGGGTTTGTAGGGGGAAGATTAGGGTTAGGAGCCTTACCTTTTGCCGCCGCCGCCATTGTGCCTTCTCCGTCATTCCTCTTTTCCGGTTGCAATTCCGGGTGTTCCTTCCAACATTCTTGAAGATCGTGACCTTGCAACATGCAAGTAGAACAATATTTGGGTAGGAAATTATAGCGAATCTTGTAGGAAACTGTTTCCATCTCCTCCCCATTCATGATTTGGATGTTATACTTTTGTGGGTGCTCTTGTAGCAAATCGGCTTCTACTTTAACCCTAGCACAACTAGGTCTTGTTTTGTTCAAAGTAGCCGCATCAATTGCAATTGGCTTCCCCACCGCCGAAGCTGTGGAGAACAATATCGATGGGACATAGAAATTGGGAGGTAAATTGGGGAATGAAAGCCAAATTACCGCCATACTTGTTTCTTCTTCCTGAGTAAACCATATGTCCCATTTGAAAGTTCTCATCAAAAAGGATTTGGTATTCTCGTTTATCCAAAAATTAGGCCTTGACATCAAAGTGACATAGTCTTCTTCGATTGAACATCGAATCAACACATGCCTATTGTGCAAAAGCCCAATATTCACTTTCGCCTTCAAAGAACATTGCTTTGGAATAACCGTCCTCAAGAAAGCAATTGAGGGCATTCCATGACTAAACTTACCAACCACGTCATACTTCAAATCTTGTTGTTCCACCATAGATGCAACTTCTTGATTAGTAAACCGAATTGTTGGCTCGCCATGTAGGTAGGTGATTGGTTTTTATGGAATTGAAGGGGTAGGGTTTCGGCCAAGAGAAGTCTCGGCCAAGCCATTACTGCCGCAATTGTTGTGGGTGTTGGTAACGATTTTGGAGTATGTAATGGGTTGGGGAATGGTCACCGTGAGTTGGGTGACCTCGGGAGGAGGCCACCCAGTAGCTATCACGGCCAGGATGGCCGGAATTTGGATCGCGAGATTGGGAAGATGACACGCCGAAAATCGCCTCTCCTAGAGAGCATTTTTTCGGACCGTGTTTCGATGGGGTTTAGGGTTTAGGGTTTATGGTTCATGGTTTAGGGTTTAAGGTTTAGGGTTCAGGGTTCAAGGGTCAGGAATCAGGGTTCAAGTTTTTTTTTAAAGTCGCTAGACTCATAGGTCTAGTCGAATTTTATTAATAAAAAAATAACAAAATACAAAATGTGCAATGTCTGGCCGAAGGTTGCGAAAAGTAAAGCTAATCTATGTATCATTGTAAGGTTTGAAAACCTTAGAATGATATTACAAAATGAAAACAGCCTAAAATTAATTCAAGCTGAGGTCTGTCATGAGTGTGGCGTCTGTATGCGAAAGTGGTGTGTATTTCCCCTAAGTTGCACATCTCAAGCTGAAATATGTCATGAGTCTGTTGCCTATCTGCAAATGTGGGGTGTATTTCCGCAGATCGCCAAAAGAAGTCACATCCTTTTTCTAGGGGTTCGGGGTTCGGGGTTCGGGTTTCGAGTTTCGGGTTTTGAGTTTCGGGTTTCGGAGTTTCAGGGTTTCGGGGTTTCGAGTTTCGGGTTTCGGAGTTTCGGGGTTTCAGGGTTCGAGGTTCAGGGTTCAGGGTTTAGGGTTCGGGGTTTAGGGTTCGGGTTCGGTCCGGTTCGGGTTTAGGTTTAGGGTTCGGGTTTGTGGTCCAGATTCGGTTCTGGTTCTTGGTGTTTAGGGTTTAGGGTTTAGGGTTCGGTTCGGTTCGGTCCGGTCCGAGTTCCGGTTCCGGTTTCGGTTCGGGTTCTGTGGTTTAGGGTTCAGTGGTTTAGGGTTCTGGGTTTAGGGTTTAGGTTCTGTGGTTTAGGGTTCGGTTCAGTGGTTCAGGTTCAGTGGTTCTGGGTTCTGGGTTCAGGTTTAGTGGTCCTGGTTTAGGGTCCGGGTTTAGGGTTTAGTGGTTTAGTGGTTCGTGGTTTAGGTTTAGGGTTCGTGGTCTGGGTTCGGGTTTAGGTTCGGGTTTAGTGGTGGTTTAGTGGTTTAGGGTTTGTGGTTTAGGTTTAGGTCTGTGGTTCAGGTTAGGTTTAGGTTTAGGGTTTAGGTCTGTGGTTCAGGTTCAGTGGTCTGTGGTTTAGGTTAGGGGTTTAGGTTCGTGGTTCAGGTTCAGGGTTCAGGTTCTGTGGTTCAGGTCTGTGGTCTGTGGTTCAGTGGTTTAGGGTTTAGGGTTTAGGGTTTTTTTTTTTTTTGAAGCCACAGCCTCGCGGCTTGTGGAGTTTTTTTATATATTATAATAAAATTACAGGGGGCCCTATAGGGGAAGTACAAGTAGGGGGGACTCATCCTATTACCCCACTAGCCTATCCTATAAGGCCTAATAGTAAATGTAAGAAAATAAGGAACTATTATAGGATTATCATAGAATTTATAAGTATTCTATGATAATGTTACATATGATGAAAAAGTAAAGTGATCTCTACCTCCTCCATTCTTCTTCGTTTTCCCCAGCATAAGGATTGTACCCTGCTTCCAAAGCTCTTTCGAGTGCTGGGGTCCAAATTGGGTATTTTCTCCGGGGAGCTTTATCTTTCTTTTGCGCTGCAGGTGTTGAACCCTGTTTTGGTGTCTTCTTTTTTGGCACTGGTTTCGTGAGAACAATATCTTGAAGAGATGCTCGTTGTTTGTGCAACCATTCCTCTGTGTCCTCTCGACTGCTCCTTTCTCGCTTCCTCTTCATCTACCTCTTTCTCCGTCTGCCTCACACCATTTCCTCCTAGCCAAGAAGTGGTGATCACTGGTCCTGGTATTCTTGACGATTGGGATGTCCGAATTGGATTTATTGAGGGTGCAAGGTTGTGGAGAGAGTAGGAGGTATGGGTTGTATGGGCTTGGGTTGTAAGCTATACCGCTGGGTCTAATTGGGCTGAGAAGTCGAGTTTGTGGACGAGCCCAAATTTGGAATAGAAAGGGTTGGAAAATTGTATTGGGTAATTTGTAAGTGTGTATTTGGTGTTGGGCTTTGGTCCCAGATTTGTGTAGATTTTGGACTCCTGATTTGGTGGGCTTGGTTTAGGGTTTGGGTCAGGTCAAATTGACCCGATTTAGAGTCGGGTTAGTGGCGGTAGGGTTTCGCTGGTGGAGCTCAAACCACCCTCGAGGCGGTTTAGTGGTTTTGTGAGGGGTTGGTTTCGGCCCGCCGGGCGGTAGTGAGGTGGAATTTGGGGGTTGATTGCGTGTTGTCATTCCAGTAGTTTCGCGAGGGGTTTCCTGTAGGTTTGGGGACGGGATTTTCGTATGGTGGTATTAGGTTAGGTTTTGAAATTGGGCCATTCCACTAGGTTTGGCCCATCACCCACCATAGTCGCTAGTGGTTTCTGGCGGTGGGTGCCTGGTCAGTGGGGTATCTGGTAGGGTTTCTGGTCGCTTGAGCCGCTAGGGTTCCTAAGGTTTCTATACCGCCAAGGATTCCTGCAGTGGTTTCCATGACTAAATTGCAAAAATGTATTTTTTGACGGTTGATTTTTCGATCGCCGATGATTTCCGGACACCAAAGTAGTCGAGTTCACTGCTCCAGCCGCTGAATAGTGATTTCTGCGAAATCAATGGGTTTTTTGTATTTTGGGTTGGGTTGATGCCTTTTTCCGTTGTTTTTCCGCTCTATGATCGACGGTTTGCCAATTCGGGACCGGGTATGTTTAGTGTGTGTGGTTTAGCGTAGGGTTTAGGTGTGTAGGGTTTAGGTGTAGGTCTGTGGTCTGTGGTCTGTGGTCTGTGGTTCAGTGGTTCAGGGTTCGGGTTCTGGGGTTCGGGGGTTCGGTTCTGGTTCGGGGTTCTGGGGTTCCGTGGGTTCGGGTTCAGGGTTCGGGGTTCGGGGTTCGGGGTTCGTGGTTCTGGGGTCTGTGGTTCGGTTCAGTGGTCTGGGGTTCAGGGTCTGTGGGTTCAGTGGTCTGTGGTTCGTGGTCTGTGGTTCAGGGTTCAGTGGTTCAGTGGTCTGTGGTTCAGGTTCTGTGGTTCGTGGTTCAGTGGTCTGTGGTTCAGTGGTCTGTGGTCTGTGGTTCAGGGTTCAGGGTTCGTGGTTCGTGGTCTGTGGTCAGTGGTTCGTGGTCTGTGGTTCAGGGTTCAGTGGTTCAGTGGTTCGTGGTTCGTGGTTCAGGGTTCAGTGGTTCAGGTCTGTGGTCTGTGGTTCAGTGGTTCAGTGGTCTGTGGTCTGTGGTTCAGGTGTGGTCTGTGGTTCGTGGTCTGTGGTTCAGGTTCAGTGGTCTGTGGTTCAGGTTCGTGGTTCAGGGTCTGTGGTCTGTGGTTCAGGTTCAGGTCTGTGGTTCAGTGGTTCGTGGTTCAGTGGTCTGTGGTTCAGTGGTCTGGTTCAGGGTCTGTGGTGGTTCGTGGTCGAGGGTCGAGGGTCAGAGGCCGAGGGTCGAGGGTCGAGGTCGAGGGTGGTCGAGGGTCGAGGGTCTGGTGGTTCAGTGGTCTGTGGTTCGTGGTTCAGGGTCTGTGGTCTGTGGTTCGTGGTCTGTGGTTCAGGGTTCAGGTCTGTGGTTCAGTGGTCTGTGGTCTGTGGTCTGGTTCAGGGTCTGTGGTCCAGGGTTCGGTGGTCTGGTGGTCTGTGGTCTGTGGTCTCGTGGTTCAGGGTTCAGGGTGGTCTGTGGTTCAGGGTCTGGTGGTCTGTGGTTCAGTGGTCTCAGTGGTTCGTGGTTCAGGTCTGGTTCTGTGGTCTGTGGTTCTGTGGTCTGTGGTTCAGGTCTGTGGTTCAGGGTCTGTGGTTCGTGGTCTGTGGTTCGTGGTCTGGGGTCTGGGTTCGTGGTTCAGTGGTTCGTGGTTCAGTGGTTCAGGGTCTGTGGTTCAGTGGTTCAGTGGTTCAGGGTTCAGGGTTCAGTGGTCTGTGGTTCGTGGTTCAGTGGTCTGTGGTTCGTGGTCTCGTGGTTCAGGTTCGTGGTCTGTGGTTCGTGGTCTGTGGTTCAGTGGTCTGTGGTTCAGTGGTTCGTGGTCTGTGGTTCAGGTTCGTGGTTCAGTGGTCTGTGGTCTGTGGTTCGTGGTTCAGGGTCTGTGGTTCGTGGTCTGGGTCTGTGGTTCGTGGTTCAGGGTTCTGTGGTTCAGGTTCTGTGGTCTGGTTCAGTGGTTCAGGTTCGTGGTTCTGTGGTTCAGGGTTCGTGGTTCAGGGTTCAGTGGTCTGTGGTCTGTGGTTCGTGGTTCAGTGGTCTGTGGTCTGTGGTTCAGGTTCGTGGTTCAGGTCTGTGGTTCGTGGTCTGTGGTTCTGTGGTCTGTGGTCTGTGTGGTTCAGTGGTTCAGGGTCTGGGTTCAGTGGTCTGTGGTCTGTGGTTCAGGTCTGTGGTTCAGGTTCGTGGTTCAGTGGTTCAGGTGGTTCGTGGTTCGTGGTCTCAGGGTCTGTGGTTCAGTGGTCTGTGGTCCGTGGTCTGTGGTCTGTGGTTCGTGGTCTGTGGTCTGTGTCCAGTGGTCCGTGGTTCCAGGGTTCCAGGGTCAGGTCTGGTGGTTCAGTGGTCTGGTCCAGGTCTGTGGTCCAGTGGTCGTGTCCAGTGTCTCAGTCAGTCCGTGGTCTGTGGTTCAGGGTCTGTGGTCTGTGGTCTGTGGTCTGTGGTTCAGGTTCAGGGTCCAGGTCTGTGGTCCGTGGTCCGTGGTCAGTGGTCTGTGGTCCGTGTCTCAGGGTGGTCCAGTGGTCTGTGGTCTGTGGTCTGTGGTTCAGTGGTCTTAGTGGTCTGTGGTTCAGGTCTAGTGGTTCAGTGGTTCAGTGTGGTTTAGGTTTAGGGTTTAGTGGTTTAGTGGCCTAGGTTTAGGTTTAGGCTTTAGGTTTAGGGTTTAGTGTTTAGTGGTTTGTGGTTTAGGCTCAGTGGCTTAGGCTTTGTGGTTTAGGTTTAGGTTTAGGTTTAGGGTTTAGTGGTTTAGGGTTTAGGGTTTAGGGTTTAGGCTTTGTGTTTAGGCTCAGTGGTTTAGGTTTAGGGTTTAGGTTTAGGTTTAGGTTTAGGTTTAGGCTCAGTGGTTTAGGTTTAGGTTTAGGTTTAGGTTTAGGCCTGGTTTAGGTTTAGGTTTAGGTTTAGGTTTAGGTTTAGGTTTAGGGTTTAGGTTTGTAGGTTTAGTGGTTTAGTGTTTAGGTTTAGTGGTTTAGGGTTTAGGTTTTAGGTTTAGGGTTTAGGTTTAGGGTTTAGGCTTTAGGGTTTTAGGTTTTAGGTTTAGGTTTAGGTTTAGTGGTTTAGGTTTAGTGTTTAGGCCTAGGTTTAGGGTTTAGGTTTAGGTTTAGGTTTAGGGTTTAGGTTTAGGTTTAGGGTTTAGGTTTAGGTTTAGGGCTCTAGGGTTTAGGCTTAGGTTTAGGTTTAGTGTTTAGTGGTTTGTTTAGGTTTCAGTGGTTTAGGGTTTAGGGTTTAGGTTTAGGGTTTAGGTTTAGTGGTTTAGGCTCTAGGTTTAGGGTTTAGGTTTAGTGGTTTAGGGTTTAGGTTTAGGTTTAGGTTTAGTGGTTTGTGTTTAGGTTTAGGGTTTAGGTTTAGGTTTAGGGTTTAGGTTTAGTGGTTTAGGTTTAGGTTTAGGGTTTAGGTTTAGGTTTAGTGGTTTAGTGGTTTAGGGTTTAGGGTTTAGGTTTAGTGGTTTAGGTTTAGGGTTTAGGGTTTTAGGGTTTAGGTTTAGGGTTTAGGTTTAGGGTTTAGGGTTTAGGGTTTAGTGGTTTAGGTTTAGGGTTTAGGTTTAGGTTTTGTGGTTTAGTGGTTTAGGGTTTAGGTTTAGGTTTAGTGGTTTAGGGTTTAGGGTTTAGGCTTAGGTTTAGTGGGTTTAGTGGTTTAGGGTTTAGGTTTAGGTCTGTGGTCTGTGGTCTCAGGTCTGTGGTTCAGGTCTGTGTGGTTCAGTGGTCTCAGGTCTCAGTGGTTCCTGTGGTCTGTGGTCTGTGGTTCAGGTTCAGTCTGTGGTCTGTGGTTCAGTGTCTGTGTGGTCTGTGGTTTAGTGGTTCAGGTTTAGGTTTGTGGTTTAGGGTTTAGGGTTTAGTGGTTTAGTGGTTTAGGGTTTAGGGTTTAGGTTTAGTGGTTTAGGGTTTAGGTTTAGTGGTTTAGGTTTAGGTTTAGTGGTTTAGTGGTTTGTGGTTTAGTGGTTTAGGTTTAGGTTTAGTGGTTTAGGGTTTAGTGGTTTAGGTTTAGGGTTTAGGGTTTAGGTTTAGGGTTTAGGGTTTAGGCTCAGGTTTAGGGTTTAGGGTTTAGGGTTTAGGGTTTAGTGGTTTAGGTTTGTGTGGTTCAGGTTTAGTGGTTTGTGGTTTAGGCCCAGGCTCAGTGGCTCAGGGTTTAGGTTTAGGGTTCAGGTTTAGGCTCTAGTGGCCTAGGTTTAGTGGTTTAGTGGTTTTGCCTCTGGCCTAGTGGCTCCCTGCTCTGTGTGGCCTCAGTGGTTTCTTGGGTTTAGGGTTTAGTGGCCTGTAGGTTTGCCTGTGGTTTAGGTTTGGCTCAGTGGCCTCTGCCTGTGGTTTAGGGTTTAGGCTTAGTGGCTTAGTGGTCCTGGGCTCAGGTTTAGTGGCCTAGGTTCAGTGGCTTAGGGCCTGTCTGTGGCTCAGGCTCTAGGGTTTAGGCTCTTTAGGTTTGTGCCTGGTTTAGGTTTAGGCTCAGGGCTCAGTGGTTTAGGCCTAGGCTCTAGGCCTAGGCCTAGTGGCTCTAGGCTCAGGCCTAGGCTCTAGGCTCTAGGCTCAGTGGCTCAGGCTTGTGGCTCAGTGGTTTAGGGCTCAGTGGCCTAGGTTTAGGTTTAGGTTTAGGCCTTAGGGTTTAGGTTTAGGTTTAGGCCTAGGCCCAGGCTCAGGCCTAGTGGCTCAGGTTTAGGCCTAGGGTTTAGGCTCAGGTTTAGGTTTAGGCCTGGGCCTAGGTTTAGGCTTAGGTTTAGGCCTAGGTTTAGGCCTAGGTTTAGGCCTGTGTGGCTCAGGCCTAGGCCTAGGCTTTAGGCCTAGGTTTAGGCTAGTGGTTTAGGCTCAGGCTCAGTGGTTTAGGCTCAGGTTTAGTGGCCCAGTGGCCTCAGTGGCCCAGGTTTAGGTTTAGGCCTAGTGGTTTAGGTTTAGGTTTAGGCCTAGGTTTAGGCCTAGGGCCTAGGCTCAGGGTTTAGGCCTTTAGGTTTAGGGTTTAGGTTTAGGTTTAGGTTTAGGGTTTAGGCTCAGGTTTAGGTTTAGGTTTAGGTTTAGGCTTAGTGGCTCAGGTTTAGGCTCAGGCCTAGGGTTTAGGCCTAGGTTTGGGTTAGGCCTAGGCCTAGGCTCTAGGCTCTAGGCCTAGGCTTCAGGCTCAGGCTCAGTGGCCTAGGCCTAGTGGTTTAGGCTCAGGCCTAGGCCTAGGCCTAGGCTCTAGGCTCAGTGGCCTAGGCCTAGGCTCAGGCCTAGGCCTAGGTTTAGTGGCCTAGGCTTTAGTGGTTTAGGGTTTAGTGGTTTAGGTTTAGGGTTTAGGTTTAGGTTTAGGCTTAGTGGTTTAGGTTTAGGGTTTAGGGTTTAGTGGTTTAGGTTTAGGTTTAGGTTTAGGGTTTAGGTTTGTGGTTTAGGTTTAGGTTTAGGGTTTAGGGTTTAGGTTTAGGTTTAGGTTTGTGGTTTAGTTTAGTGGTTTAGGGTTTTAGTGGTTTAGGTTTAGTGTTTAGGGCTTAGGGTTTGTGCTCAGGGTTTAGGCTCAGGTTCTAGGGTTCTAGTGGCCTAGGTTTAGGTTTCAGTGTTTAGGTTTAGGTTTAGGTTTAGTGGTTTAGGTTTAGGGTTTAGGTTTAGGTTTAGGGTTTAGTGTGGTTTAGGTTTAGGTTTAGGGTTTGTGGTTTAGTGGTTTAGTGGTTTAGGGTTTAGTATTTGTGGTTTAGGGTTTAGGTTTAGGTTTAGGGTTTAGGTTTAGGTTTAGGTTTAGGTTTAGGGTTTAGGTTTAGTGGTTTAGGTTTAGGGTTTAGTGGTTTAGTGGTTTAGGGTTTAGGTTTAGGGTTTAGGTTTAGGTTTAGGGTTTAGGTTTAGGTTTAGGGTTTAGTGGTTTAGGTTTAGGGTTTAGGTTCTAGGTTTAGGTTTAGGGTTTAGGTTTAGGTTTAGGGTTTAGGGTTTAGGTTTAGGGTTTAGGTTTAGGGTTTAGGTTTAGGTTTGTGGTTTAGGGTTTAGGTTTAGTGGTTTAGGTTTAGGGTTTAGGTTTAGGGTTTAGGTTTAGGTTTAGGTTTAGGGTTTAGGTTTAGGTTTAGGTTTAGTGGTTTAGGGTTTAGGTTTAGGTTTAGGCTTTAGGTTTAGGCTTGTTTAGGGTTTAGGTTTAGGTTTAGGGTTTAGGGTTTAGGTTTGTGGTCAGGTTTAGGTTTAGGTTTCAGGTTTAGGTTTAGTGGTTTAGGTTTAGGGTTTAGGTTTAGGTTTAGGTTTAGGTTTAGGCTTAGGTTTAGGTTTAGGGTTTAGTGGTTTAGGGTTTAGGTTTAGGGTTTGTGGTTTAGGTTTAGGTTTAGGTTTAGTGGTTTAGGGTTTAGGCTTAGGGTTTAGGTTTAGTGGTTTAGGTTTAGGTTTAGTGGTTTAGGTTTAGGGTTTAGGTTTAGGGTTTAGGTTTAGGTTTAGGGTTTAGGTTTAGGTTTAGTGGTTTAGGTTTAGGTTTAGGTTTAGGTTTAGGGTTTAGGGTTTAGGTTTAGTGGTTTAGGTTTAGGTTTAGGTTTCAGGTTCAGTAGTTTAGTGTTTAGGGTTTAGGTTTAGGGTTTAGGTTTAGGTTTGTGTGCCTAGGTTTAGGTTTGGTTTAGGTTTAGGGTTTAGGGTTTAGGTTTAGGGTTTAGGTTTAGGTTTAGGTTTAGGTTTAGGTTGTGTTTAGGTTTAGGTTTAGTGGCTTTAGTGTTTAGGTTTAGGGTTTAGGTTTAGGTTTAGTGGCTCTAGGTTTAGGGCTTTAGGTTTAGGTTTAGGTTTAGGCTTTAGGGTTTAGGCCTTTAGGCCTAGGCTCAGTGTTTAGGCCTAGGCTCTAGGCCCAGGCCTAGGCCTAGGCTCAGTGGCCTAGTGCCTCAGTGGCTTCAGGGTTTAGTGGTTTAGGCCTGTGTTTCAGGTTTAGGCTCAGGTTAGGTTTAGGGCCTAGGGTTTAGGTTTAGGTTTAGGCTCTAGGTTTAGGTTTAGGTTTAGGCTTAGGGTTTAGGTTTGTGGTTTAGTGTTTAGGGTTTAGTGGTTTAGTGGTTTAGGTTTGTGGTTTAGTGGTTTAGGGTTTAGGGTTTAGGGTTTAGGGTTCAGGTTTAGTGGTTTAGGGTTTAGGTTTAGGTTTAGGTTTAGTGGTTTAGGTTTAGGGTTTAGGGTTTAGGTTTAGGTTTCAGGGTTTAGGTTTAGGTTTAGGGTTTAGGGTTTAGGTTTAGGTTTAGGGTTTAGGTTTAGGTTTAGGTTTAGGGTTTAGGGTTTAGGTTTAGGGTTTAGGTTTGTGGTTTAGGCTTAGTGGTTTAGTAGTTTAGGTTTAGGCTTAGGTTTAGGCTTAGGGTTTAGGTTTAGGTTTAGGGTTTAGGTTTAGTGTTTAGGTTTAGGTTTAGGGTTTAGGTTTAGGTTTAGTGTTTAGGTTTAGGCTCTAGGTTTAGGTTTAGGGTTTAGGTTTAGGGTTTAGGTTTAGTGGTTTAGGCCCAGGTTTAGGGTTTAGGTTTAGGGTTTAGGTTTAGGTTTAGGGTTTAGGCTTTAGGTTTAGGTTTAGGTTTAGGGTTTAGGTTTAGGCCCAGGTTTAGGGTTTAGTGGCTTAGTGGTTTAGGTTTAGGGTTTAGGTTTAGGTTTAGGCTCTAGGCCCAGGTTTAGGTTTAGGGCTCTAGGGTTTAGGGTTTAGGGTTTAGGCTCAGGCCTAGGCTCAGGCTCTAGGCCTAGGCCTCAGGCCCAGTGGCTCAGTGGCTCTAGGGCTCAGGCCTAGTGGCCTAGGCCCAGTGGCTCAGTGGCTCAGGCCTAGGCCTAGGCTCAGTGGCTCAGTGGCCTAGGCCTCAGTGGCCTAGGCTCAGGCCTAGGTTTAGGTTTAGGGTTTAGGGTTTGTGGTTTAGGGTTTAGGTTTAGTGGCTCAGTGGTTTAGTGGCCTAGGGCCTAGGCTCAGGTTTAGTGTTTCAGTGGTTTAGGGTTTAGGTTTAGTGGTTTAGGGTTTGTGGTTCAGTGGTTTAGGTTTAGTGGTTTAGGGTTTAGGGTTTAGGGCCTAGGGTTTAGGGTTTAGTAGTTTTAGGGTTTGTGTTTAGTGGTTTAGGGTTTGTGTGTTTAGTGGTTTAGTGGTTTAGGGTTTAGGGTTTAGTGGTTTAGGTTTGTGCCTAGGTTTAGGGTTTAGGTTTAGGGTTTAGGTTTGTGGTTTGTGTAGGTTTAGGTTTGTGGTTAGGTTTAGGTTTGTGTGGTTTAGGGTTTAGTGGTTTAGGTTTAGGCTTAGGTTCAGTGGTTTAGTGGTTTAGGTTTAGGTTTAGGTTTAGGGTTAGGTTTAGGTTTAGTGGTTTAGGTTTAGGGTTTAGGTTTAGGCTTAGTGGTTTAGTAGGTTCAGTTTAGTGGTTTAGGGTTTAGGTTTAGGTTTAGGTTTGTGGTTTAGGTTTGTGGTTTAGGTTTAGGGTTTAGGGTTTAGGCTTAGGGTTTGTGGTTTAGGTTTAGGGTTTAGTGGTTTAGGTTTAGTGGTTTAGGTTTAGGGTCTGTGTTTAGGGTTTAGGGTTTAGGTTTAGTGGTTTAGGTTTAGGTTTAGGGTTTAGTGGTTTAGGTTTAGTGGTTTAGGTTTAGGGTTTAGGTTTAGGTTTAGGTTCAGTGGTTTAGGGTTTAGGTTTAGTGGTTTAGGGTTTAGGTTTAGGTCTTTAGGTTTAGGTAGGGTTTAGGTTTAGTGGTTTAGGTTTAGTGGCTTCAGTGGTTTAGGGTTTAGGGTTTAGGGTTTAGGGTTTAGGTTTAGGGTTTAGGTTTAGTGGTTTAGGTTTAGGGTTTGTGGTTTGTGGTTTAGGTTTGTGGTTCTGTGTTTAGGGTTTAGGGTTTAGTGGTTCAGGTTTAGGTTTAGGTTTAGGTTTAGGGTTTAGGTTTAGTGGTTTAGGTTTAGGTTTAGGTTTAGGGTTTAGGGTTTAGGTTTAGGTTTAGGGTTTAGGTTCAGGTTTAGTGGTTTAGGGTTTAGGGTTTAGGGTTTAGGTTTAGGGTTTAGTGGTTTAGGTTTAGGGTTTGTGGTTTAGGTTTAGGGTTTAGGTGGTTTAGGGTTTAGTGGTTTAGGTTTAGGGTTTAGGTTTAGGTTTAGGTTTAGGGTTTAGGGTTTAGGTTTAGGGTTTAGTGGTTTGTGGTTTAGGTTTAGGGTTTAGGTGGTTCAGTGGTTTGTGGTTTAGGTTTAGATTTAGGTTTAGGGTTTGTGGTTTAGGTTTAGGTTTAGTGGCCTAGGGTTTAGGTTTAGGGTTTAGTGGTTTAGGTTTAGGTTTAGGGTTTAGGGTTTAGGTTTAGGGTTTAGGGTTTAGGGTTTAGGTTTAGGGTTTGTGGTTTAGGGTTTAGGGTTTAGTGGTTTAGGTTTAGTGGCTTAGGTTTAGGGTTTAGGGTTTAGGTTTAGGTTTAGGTTTAGGCTCTAGGTTTAGGTTCTAGTGGTTTAGGTTTAGGGTTTAGTGGTTTAGTGGTTTGTGGTTTAGGGTTTAGGGTTTGTGGTTTAGGGTTTAGGGTTTAGGGTCTGTGTGGTTTGTCAGGTTTAGGTTTAGTGGTTTAGGGTTTAGGGTGTTTAGGTTTAGTGGTTTAGGTTTAGGTTTAGTGGCCTAGGTTCTGTGTTTAGGTTTAGGGTTTAGGTTTAGGTTTTAGGTTTAGGGTTTAGGCTCAGGTTTAGGGTTTAGTGGTTTAGTGGTTTGTGGTTTAGGGTTTAGTATTTAGGTTTAGGTTTCCAGGGTTTAGGGTTTAGGGTTTAGGTTTAGTGTCTGTGTGGTTTAGGGTTTAGGGTTTGTGGTTTAGGTTTAGTGCTCTGTTTAGTGGTTTAGGGTTTAGGTTTAGGGTCTGTCTAGGTTTTAGGGCTTAGGTTTAGGTTTAGTGGTTTAGGGTTTAGGGTTTAGTGGTTTAGTGGTTTAGTGGTTTAGGGTTTAGTGGTTTAGTGGTTTAGTGTTTAGGTTTGTGGTTTAGTCTGTTTTAGTGTTTCAGTGGTTTAGGGTTTAGGTCTGTTTAGTGGTTTAGGCTTAGGGTTTAGGTTTAGTGGTTTAGTGGTTTGTGTGGTTTGTGGTTTAGGTAGTTTAGGGTTTAGTGGTTTTAGGGTTTAGTGGTTTAGGGTTTAGGTTTGTGGTTTAGGGTTTGGGTTTAGGTTTAGGGCTTGTAGTTAGGTTTAGTGGTTTAGGGTTTAGTGTTATTTAGGGTTTAGGCTTCAGTGGCTCAAATAGGGTTTAGGTTTAGTGGTTTAGGTTTGTGGGTTTCAGGTTTGTGTTTAGGGTTTAGTGGTTTAGTGTGGTTTAGTGGTTTAGGGTTTAGGGTTTCCTAGTGGTTTGTGGCTTTAGGTTTCTAGGGTTTAGGCTTGTATTTAGGTTTAGGTTTAGTGTTTAGGTTTAGGGTTTAGGTTTGTGTGGCTTAGTGGTTTAGGGTTTAGGGTTTAGGGTTTAGGTTTAGTGGGTCTAGGTGTTAGTGGTTTAGGTCTAGGTTTAGGGCTTCCAGTGGTCTGTGGTCTGTGGTTTAGGTTTAGGTTTAGGCTTAGTAGTTTAGGTTTTAGGCCTTAGGTTTAGGAGTTTAGGTTTAGGGTTTAGGGTTTAGGGTTTAGTGGTTTAGGGTTTAGGGTTTAGTTTAGGGTTTAGGGTTTAGGTTTAGGTTTAGGTTTAGGTTTAGGTTTAGTGGTTTAGGTTTAGTGGTTTAGGTTTAGGTTTAGGTTAGGTTTAGTGGTTTAGGGTTTAGGGTTTAGGGTTCTAGGGTTTAGGGTTTAGGTTTAGTGGTTTGTGTTTAGGTTTAGGGTTTAGGGTTCTAGGTTTGTGTGTTTCAGGCTAGGTTTAGGGTCTGTGTTTAGTGGCTTAGTGTTTAGGTTTAGGGTTTAGGGTCTTAGGGTTTAGTGTTTCAGGGTTTAGGCTTCAGGTTTAGGGCCTGGTGGGGTTTGGGTCTTAGGTCTAGGGTCCTTGGTGGCCCAGGTTTGCAGTGCTTCCAGGTCTCAGGGTTTAGGCCCAGGTCCGTGTCCGGTGGCTCAGGCCCAGTGGCTCAGGTTTGGGTTCAGTGGTTCAGTGGCTTCCAGTGTTGTAGTGGCTCTGTGGTTTAGGGTTTAGGTTTAGGCTTCAGGGTTTTAGGCTCTAGGGTTTAGGCTCAGGTTTAGGCTTTAGGGTTTAGGCCTTAGGCCAGTTTTAGGCCCAGGCCTAGTAGTTTGTGGTTCAGTGGCCTGTTTAGGCTTCAGTGGTTTAGGCTTAGGTTTAGGGCTAGGTTTAGTGGTTCAGTGAAGCCTAGGGTTTAGGCCTCAGGCCTAGGCTCAGGCCTCAGGCTCTTAGTTTAGGCTTCGGCCCAGGGTCAGGCTCCAGGCTCAGGCTCAGTGGCCTGGGGCTCAGGCTCAGTGGCCTAGTGGCTCAGGCCTAGGTGCCCAGGCCTAGGCTCAGGCCCCAGGCTCAGTGGCCTGTGTGCCCAGTGCCTCCAGGGTTAGGCCCAGGCTCAGGCTTCAGGCCCAGGCCTAGGCCCAGGCCCAGGCTCAGGCCTAGGCTTCAGGCCCAGGCTCAGTGGCTCAGGCCTGTGGCTCTAGGCCTAGGCCTAGGCCCAGGCCTAGGGCCTAGGCTCTAGGCCTAGGGTTTAGGCTAGGCTCTAGGCCTAGGCCTAGGCCTAGGCTCCAGCCTATGGTTTAGGCTCTAGGGAGTTTAGGGTTTAGGTTTAGGTTTAGGCTTAGGTTTAGTGGTTTAGGCCTAGGTTCTAGGTTTAGGCTTAGGTTTCAGGCTTGTGTTTAGGTTTAGGTTTGTGTTTAGGGCCTAGGGCTTTAGTGTTTAGGTCAGGCTCTTAGGTTCTAGGTTTAGGCTCTAGGTTTCAGTAGCTCTAGGTTTGTGGGTTTGTGGTTTAGGTTTAGTGGGCTTTAGGTTTAGGTTTAGGGTTGTAGGGTTTAGGGATGTGGGTTTTCTGTGTGGGCTTTAGGTTTGGGTTTAGGTTTAGGTTTAGGGTTTAGGTCTTAGGTTTAGTGGTTTAGGTTTAGGTTTAGGTTTAGGGTTTAGGTTGTGTTTAGGTTTAGGTTTAGGGTTTAGGTTTAGTTTAGGTTTGTGTTTAGGTTTAGGTTTAGGTCTGTGTTTAGGTTTAGGTTTAGGTTTTGTGTCTTTATATTTAGGTTTAGGTTTAGGTTTAGGTTTAGGGTTTAGGTTTAGGTTTAGGTTTAGGGTTTAGGTTTAGGTTTAGGGTTTAGGTTTAGGGTTTAGGGTTTAGGCTTTAGGTTTAGAGTTTAGGCTTCAGTGGTTTAGTGGTTTAGGGTTTAGTGGTTTAGGTTTAGGTTTAGTGGTTTGTGGTCTAGGGTTTAGGGTTTAGGCTTCTAGTGGTTTAGGTTTAGGTTTGTGTGGTTTAGGTTTAGGCCGAGTCTAGGTCTCATGTTTAGTGGCCTAGTATTTAGTGGCTTCAGTATTTCAGTGGCTCAGTAGCCTAGGCTCAGGCCTCAGTGGCCTAGTGCTCAGTTTAGGCTCTAGGCCTGGGTTTAGGGCTCAGGGCTCAGGCTCAGGCTCTAGTGCCTTAGGTTTAGGCCTAGGCCTAGGCCTTAGGCCTAGGCCTAGGCCTAGGCCCAGGGCTGAGGCCTAGGCCTGAGCTCAGGCCTAGGCCTAGGGCTTAGGGTTTAGGGGCTCAGTGGTTTAGTGGCCTAGGCTTTAGGCTCA